>CM072232.1:54544530-54564282 GCA_036851935.1 Coregonus suidteri | reverse complement strand
CACTTATAATTCACTGTATCACAATTCCAGTGGGTCAGAAGTTTACATACACTAAGTTGACTGTGCCATTTGAGTCAATTGCAGGTGTACCTGTGGATGTATTTCAAGGCCTACCTTCAAACTCAGTGCCTCTTTGCTTGAGATCATGGGAAAATCAAAAGAAATCATCCAAGACCTCTGAATTTTTTTTTTGTAGACCTCCACAAGTCTGGTTCATCATTGGGAGCAATTTCCAAAATGCCTGAAGGTACCAGGTTCATCTGTACAAACAATAGTACGCAAGTATAAATACCATGGGACCCACGCAGCCGTCATACCTCTCAGGAAGGAGACGCGTTCTGTCTCCTAGAGATGAACGTACTTTGGTGCGAAAAGTGCAAATCAATCCCAGAACAACAGCAAAGGACCTTGTGAAGATGCTGGAGGAAACAGGTACAAAAGTATCTATGTCCACAGTAAAACGAGTCCTATATCGACATAACCTGAAAGGCCGCTCAGCAAGGAAGAAAACTCTGCTCCAAAACCACCATAAAAAAGCCACACTACGGTTTGCAACTGCACATGGGGATGAAAATCGTACTTTTTGGAGAAATGTCCTCTGGTCTGATGAAACAAAAATAGAACTGTTTGGCTATAATGACCATCGTTATGTTTGGAGGAAAAAGGGGGTAATTGCAAGCTGAAAAACACCATCCCAACCGTGAAGCACGGGGGTGGCAGCATCATCAATCAATCAATTTTATTTTATATAGCCCTTCTTACATCAGCTAATATCTCGAAGTGCTGTACAGAAACCCAGCCTAAAACCCCAAACAGCTAGTAATGCAGGTGTAGAAGCACGCTCTTATCATGCTGTGGGGGTGCTTTGCTGCAGGAGGGACTGGTGCACTTCACAAAATAGATAGCAGTTTCACGTGTGTCTCAAGAATGGTCCACCACCCAAAGGACATCCAGCCAATTTGACACAACTGTGGGAAGCATTGGAGTCAACATGGGCCAGCATCCCTGTGGAACGCTTTTTCGACACCTTGTAGAGTCCATGTCCCGACGTATGTAGATAGATGTATGATGGATAGATGGATATAGATGTAGGTGGATGGATGGATGGATAGATGGATGGATGGATGGTAGAAATGTAGATGGATGGATGATGGATGGATGATGGATGGATGATGGATGGATGATGGATGGATGGATGGATGGATGGATGGATGGATGGATGGATGGATGGATGGATGGATGGATGGATGGATGGTAGAAATGTAGATGGATGGATGATGGATGGATGATGGATGGATGGATGGATGGATGGTAGAAATGTAGATGGATGGATGATGGATGGATGGATGGATGGATGGTAGAAATGTAGATGGATGGATGGATGGATGGATGGATGGATGGATGGATGGTAGAAATGTAGATGGATGGATGATGGATGGATGATGGATGGATGGATGGATGGATGGTAGAAATGTAGATGGATGGATGGATGGATGGATGGATGGATGGATGGATGGATGGTTGGATGGTAGAAATGTAGATGGATGGATGATGGATGGATGATGGATGGATGATGGATGGGATGGATGGATGGATGGATGGTAGAAATGTAGATGGATGGATGATGGATGGATGATGGATGGATGGATGGATGGATGGATGGTAGAAATGTAGATGGATGGATGGATGGATGGATGGATGGATGGATGGATGATTGATGGATAGATGGATGATTGATGGATTGATGGATAGATGGATAGATGGATAGATGGATAGATGGATGGATAGATAGATAGATAGATAGATAGATAGATAGATAGATAGATAGATAGATAGATAGATATATACAGATATAGACGCTGCCTCACTAACCCCTCTGCTCTTTCCAGATCCTGGCTGCGTTGCCCTATGAGTGGACGGGGGGCCACCTGCTCCTGTTCTCCTGTCTGCGGGTGGTGTTCATCCCTCTGATGGTGATGTGCGTGTACCCGCCCTCCGCCCCGCCCCTGTCCCACCCCGCCTGGCCCTGCGTCTTTTCTCTACTCATGGGCGTAACCAACGGTTACTTCGGATCAGTCCCCATGATACAGGCTGCTGGGAAGGTCCCGCCGGAACAGAGAGAACTAGCAGGTGAGGGGTGGAGGGGTGGAGGGGTGGAGGGGGGGAGGGGTGGAGGGGTGATGGGGTGGAGGGGTGGTGGGGTTTTGGGGTGGAGGAGTGGTTTTGGGGTGGAGGGGTGGTGGGGTGGAGGGGTGGAGGGGTGGGTGGGGTGGAGGGGTGGTGATACCGGCTGCTGGGTAGGTCCCGTCAGAATCTCTCTTCATCTGTTCATGTAATTGAAAACGTTTTATTGGAAACAACATTGCCAAAGCATGTTATACATTTTAACATTTACATTTTAGTCATTTAGCAGACGCTCTTATCCAGAGAGAGCAGACGCTGTTATCCAGAGAGACTTCCAGTTAGTGAGTCATTTAGCAGACGCTCTTATCCAGACATACTTACAGTTAGTGAGTCATTTAGCAGACGCTCTTATCCAGAGAGACTTCCAGTTAGTGAGTCATTTAGCAGACGCTCTTATCCAGAGAGACTTCCAGAGTGAGTCTTTTCAGACTTCGTTAGTGAGTCATTTAGCAGACGCTCTTTCCAGAGAGACTTCCAGTTAGTGAGTCATTTAGCAGACGCTCTTATCCAGAGAGACTTCCAGTTAGTGAGTCATTTAGCAGACGCTCCTATCCAGAGAGACTTCCAGTTAGTGAGTCATTTAGCAGACGCTCTTATCCAGAGAGACTTCCAGTTAGTGAGTCATTTAGCAGACGCTCTTATCCAGAGAGACTTCCAGTTAGTGAGTCATTTAGCAGACGCTCTTATCCAGAGAGACTTCCAGTTAGTGAGTCATTTATCAGACGCTCTTATCCAGAGAGACTTCCAGTTAGTGAGTCATTTAGCAGACGCTCTTATCCAGAGAGACTTCCAGTTAGTGAGTGAGACGCTCATTTAGCAGCAGACGAGACTTAGTTAGTGAGTCATTTAGCAGACGCTCAGAGAGACTTCCAGTTAGTGAGTCATTTTCTTATCCAGCAGAGTCGCAGACGCTCTTATCCAGAGAGACTTCCAGTTAGTGACTTCCAGTTTATCCAGAGTGCAGTTAGTGACGTTTTTCATCCAGAGAGACTTCCAGTTATATATTGAAACAACAATACAAGGGCTCAGAAAAATTTGAAAATTATATTATTTTATAATGATACAATTGCCCAGAGAAAGAGATTTTGTTTAGCAAGTAACTCATTATTGGCACCTCTAAATAATCTTATTGATAAAATCTAACAAAATGAAATCTGCATTAACATTCTAATGTTTGAAGTTCATCTCAGTTTAAGGAACTGTATTGTGGCCTTCCATGGCTTCCTGTTTCACTGGGGTATAGAAATGAGGTAACACGCATGTAAAATCCATTTGTCATTCATCACCACACATCAAAATCCACAAAAGAAATGGTTAATTGACCACAAAAATCAACAATTTGCAATGGCCTTCTCAGTCTCCGGACATTAACCCATTCATATACCTGTGGTTTGAATTGAAGTGGGCAGTCCGTAAGTACAGACAAAGAATATCAAGGATCTAGGAAGGATGTATTGAGGAATGGTCTGAAATCCCTCCCAATGTGTTCTCCAATCTCAGAAAACACATTTTTTTAAAAATGTCTGTGTCGTTATCCTCACTAAGGGAAGGTGCTGGAGAATTGAAAACAGGGGTGGCAAAAAAATGTAAACAACTATCATTTTTGATAGTTTACCTTTTTAAACAAAAATATCTTTCTTTAAACAATTGTATTAGTATAAAATAATATAATTGTCCATGTTTTTTTGAACACACAATATAGCTCAGTATTTTGTATTATTTATTTTATACATATTTTTTGCTAATTTTTATCAAGGGTTAATTAATTCTGTAGGTGACTGTATATACCACTCCACTGCGGGCAGGATCTCCTCCTACAATTTTGTGCTGATTTTCTACATTGACAGTGCTCTCTCTATATACTGTATAACAATCTCCCTCCCCTCCCTCCCTCCTCCCTCCCTCCCTCCCTCCCTCCCTCCCTCCCTCCCTCTCTCCCCCTCTCCTCTCTCCCTCCCTCCCTCCCTCCCTCCCTCCCTTTTCTCTAGGTAACACTATGACTGTATCGTACATGACGGGGTTGATGTTGGGATCAGCCGTGGCCTACGCTGCCTACAGCTTCACTGCACCGGGCTCACACACACACACACTCACCAACATCACCACCACAGGGTACTGAAAACACACACACACACACACACACAGAGACACACACACACACACAGACACACACACACACAGACACAGACACAGACACACACACACAGACACACACACACACACACACACACACACACAGACAGACACACACACACACACACACACACACACACACACACACAGACACACACACACACACACACACACACACAGACACACACTCACACAGACACAGACACAGACACACACACACACAGACACACACACACACACACACACACACACACAGACACACACACACACACACACACACACACACACACACACACACACACACACACACACAGACACACACACACACACACACACACACACAGACAGACACACACTCACACACACACACACACACACACACACACACACACACACAGACACACACTCACACACACACACACACACACACACACACACACACACACACACACACACACACACACACACACACACACACACACACACAGACACACACTCACACACACACACACACACACACACACACACTCACACACACACACACACACACACACACACAGACACACACTCACACTCACACTCACACACACACACACACACACACACACACACACACACACACACACACACACACACACACACAGACACACACTCACACACACACACACACACACACACACAGAGAGCCCGGAAAAGGCATCGGTGAAGAGGAGTCCCACCAAGACTGACAGGATACTGGACTCCACCTCTGACCTCTGACCTCCGACCTCCGGCTGCCACGCTCCCCAGCTCTCTGGTGTTTATATCTGACAGGATACTGGACTCCACCTCTGACCTCTGACCTCCGACCTCCGGCTGCCACGCTCCCCAGCTCTCTGGTGTTTATATCTGACAGGATACTGGACTCCACCTCTGACCTCTGACCTCCGACCTCCGGCTGCCACGCTCCCCAGCTCTCTGGTGTTTATATCTGACAGGATACTGGACTCCACCTCTGACCTCTGACCTCTGACCTCCGGCTGCCACGCTCCCCAGCTCTCTGGTGTTTATATCTGACAGGATACTGGACTCCACCTCTGACCTCTGACCTCTGACCTCCGGCTGCCACGCTCCCCAGCTCTCTGGTGTTTATATCTGACAGGATACTGGACTCCACCTCTGACCTCTGACCTCTGACCTCCGGCTGCCACGCTCCCCAGCTCTCTGGTGTTTATATGATCCCCTGTCCACCATATTATAAACAGGATAACACTCTGCTAACCTCGTCCTCCTCTATACTGCTGGGAGACCACCTGAACACAACCTCTGATTGGCTTTCTGCTGGGAGACCACCTGAACAGAACCTCTGATTGGCTTTCTGCTCTGCTGGGGAGACCACCTGAACAGAACCTCTGACTCTCATACACGCCGACACACTCCTGTGACATCATCTGTGTGACATCTGTGACATCATCCTTGCCTTTTCCGTCAGTGTTCTACAGCGGGGTGGAGATGTGGAACCTGCTAGCGCTATACGTCTGTCTTTATTCTTCTGTCATCAGTGTTCATGGAAATACAAAGTTGTGAATGTAAAAAAAAAGATATATATATATATTCTAACCGACAAACCATTAAAGAAATTACATGTATAAAAAAATACAGTCTGAGAGATTGTTCTGTCTAGGTTCTGAGAGGTGGTTCTGTCTAGGTTCTGAGAGGTGGTTCTGTCTAGGTTCTGAGAGTGTGCAAAGCTGTCATCAAGGCAAAGGGTGGCTATTTGAAGAATCTGAAATATAAAATATATTTTGATTTGTTTAACACCTTTTTTGGGGGGGTTACTACATGATTCCATATGTGTTATTTCATAGTGTTGATGCCTTCACTATTATTCTACAATGTAAAAAATAGTTTAAAAAAATAAAGAAAAACCCTGTAATGAGTAGGTGTGTCCAAACCTTTGACTGGTAGTGTATAAACCAATCAATCCCTAATATATGCAAGCCAATCACCATATGATAAACAGCAGGCACCAACAGGCAGACCATATGCTATCCCGGGTATTTCCTTCTCAGCCTCCTACTAGAATCTTACCACTCACTTTTGAGACTTGCTACTGTTTAGCCATTTTTTCAGTGAGAACTTGAAACTACCAATGGCGGGTTATAAGTTTAAAATTCTTCGGGAAGACTATTCCAAGGAATGGCAGCTGAGTATAGAAGAAGTGTATTTCCCCATACCACATTATTAAATCTAAAAGGAACAACGTCCGTTTCACTCCTTCTAGTGGAATAGTTATGGTTATCCTTTACTAAGTTAAAGTAGTTACATTGGTAACCTGGGGACCAAACTGTGGACAATCTTAGTACAAGATGGGGCGGCGCACAATTGGCCCAGCGTCGTCTAGGGTAGGGGAGGAATGGCCCAGCGTCGTCCAGGGTAGGGGAGGGAATGGCCCAGCGTCATCCAGGGTAGGGGAGGGAATGGCCCAGCGTCGTCCAGGGTAGGGGAGGGAATGGCCCAGCGTCGTCCAGGGTAGGGGAGGGAATGGCCCAGCGTCGTCCAGGGTAGGGGAGGGAATGGCCCAGCGTCGTCCAGGGTAGGGGAGGGAATGGCCCAGCGTCGTCCAGGGTAGGGGAGGGAATGGCCCAGCGTCGTCCAGGGTAGGGGAGGGAATGGCCCAGCGTCGTCCAGGGTAGGGGAGGGAATGGCCCAGCGTCGTCCAGGGGAGGGGAGGGAATGGCCAGCGTCGTCCAGGGTAGGGGAGGGAATGGCCCAGCGTCGTCCAGGGTAGGGGAGGGAATGGCCCAGCGTCGTCCAGGGTAGGGGAGGGAATGGCCAGCGTCGTCCAGGGTAGGGGAGGGAATGGCCAGCGTCGTCCAGGGTAGGGGAGGGAATGGCCAGCGTCGTCCAGGGGAGGGGAGGGAATGGCCCAGCGTCGTCCAGGGTAGGGGAGGGAATGGCCCAGCGTCGTCCAGGGTAGGGGAGGGAATGGCCCAGCGTCGTCCAGGGTAGGGGAGGGAATGGCCCAGCGTCGTCCAGGGTAGGGGAGGGAATGGCCCCAGCGTCGTCCAGGGTAGGGGAGGGAATGGCCCAGCGTCGTCCAGGGTAGGGGAGGGAATGGCTCAGCGTCGTCCAGGGTAGGGGAGGGGAATGGCTCAGCGTCGTCCAGGGTAGGGGAGGGAATGGCCCAGCGTCGTCCAGGGTAGGGGAGGGAATGGCCCAGCGTCGTCCAGGGTAGGGGAGGGAATGGCCGGCAGGGATGTAGCTCAGTTGGTAGAGCATGGCGTTTGCAACGGCAGGGTTGTGGGTTCGATTACCACGGGGGGGCCAGTATGAAAAAAAAAAACTGTAAGTCGCTCTGGATAAGAGCGTCTGCTAAATGACTAAAATGTAAAATGTAAGGACAGACCCTGGTGGGCGCATTAATCAGCTGGTGTAAAGAAAACAGATTACAAACATTCTTAAGAGCTTTTAAAGTAGCATGGCCCCTTTTTGAGCATATCTGTATTAAAATCACCAGTAACAACAACCTCTGATTCACCAAGGTCTGTACAGTTGGAACAAGTCTTCTCCATCTGTCGGAGGCCTGCATCCCGTGGGAGTAGGCGGATTTCCTCGTCCTTCTCGCCAGCCGTGATTTTGGACAGCTCCGTGGTAAGAAATGTGACCGTTCCTGGTGCAAAAAAACAATGTCCTATCCCGGAGCTCGAGTAAATTACATTACTAAGCCGCTCCCGAATGTACTAAGTCAGGACATGGAAATCGATTCTATCGTAGTCCATGTGGGTTTTAATGACATTATGAAAGGGCAGCTCTGAACAGTTGAAACTGGATTTTAAAGAACTGATTGACTCTCTCTCTGCTAGACACTAACAGAAAAACCATCATATCTGGCCCTGTGCCCTCTCTGAATCGTAGCATTGAACGCTTTAGCAGGATTCTTGCTCTTCACAACTGGCTACGTGATTATTGCAGCTCAATGGGTGTAACTTTTGTTGACAATTTTGATACTTTTGGGTGATATAAATATTGACATCAGGCTGTCCACTCAAGAGAACGCTTCAAACTGTAACCAGTGCCTGCAACCTGGTTCAGGTTTTCAGTCAACCTACCAGGGTGGTTACAAACAGTACAGGAATTAAATCATCAACATGTGTTGATCACATCTTTACTAATGCTGCAGAGATTTGTTTGAAAGCAGTATCCAAATCCATCGGATGTAGTGATCACAATATAGTAGCCATATCTAGGAAAACCAAAGTTCCAAAGGCTGGGCCTAATATTGTGTATAAGAGGTCATACAATACGTTTTGTAGTGATTCCTATGTTGTTGATGTGAAGAATATTTGTTGGTCCGTGGTGTGTAATGAGGAGCAAACAGACACTGGACTTGACACAGTTATGAAGTTGCTTATTCCAGTTACTAATAAGGATGCACCCATTAAGAAAATGACTGTAAAAACTGTTAAATCCCCGTGGATTGATGAGGAATTTAATGTATTGTATGGTTGAGAGGGATGAGGCAAAAGGAATGGCAAATAAGTCTGGCTGCACAACCGATTGGCAAACGTACAGCAAATTGAGAAATCATGTGACTGAACTGAATAAAAAGAAGAAGAAACTACACTATGAAACAAGGATAAATGACATAAAGAATGATAGTAAAAAGCTTTGGAGCCCCTTAAATGAAATTCTGGGAAAAAAGGCAAACTCAGCTCCATCATTCATGGAATCAGATGGCTCATTCATCACAAAAACAACTGATATTGTCAACTACATAATAAACCCCAGGAAGAGTAGCTGCTGCCTTGTCGGGAACTAATGGGGATCCATAATAAACCCCAGGAAGAGTAGCTGCTGCCTTGGCAGGAACTAATGGGGATCCATAATAAACCCCAGGAAGAGTAGCTGCTGCCTTGGCAGGAACTAATGGGGATCCATAATAAACCCCAGGAAGAGTAGCCGCTGCCTTGGTAGGAACTAATGGGGATCCATAATAAACCCCAGGAAGAGTAGCCGCTGCCTTGGCAGGAACTAATGGGGATCCATAATAAACCCCAGGAAGAGTAGCCGCTGCCTTGGCAGGAACTAATGGGGATCCATAATAAACCCCAGGAAGAGTAGCCGCTGCCTTGGCAGGAACTAATGGGGATCCATAATAAACCCCAGGAAGAGTAGCCGCTGCCTTGGCAGGAACTAATGGGGATCCATAATAAACCCCAGGAAGAGTAGCCGCTGCCTTGGCAGGAACTAATGGGGATCCATAATAAACTCCAGGAAGAGTAGCCGCTGCCTTGGCAGGAACTAATGGGGATCCATAATAAACCCCCAGGAAGAGTAGCCGCTGCCTTGGCAGGAACTAATGGGGATCCATAATAAACCCCAGGAAGAGTAGCTGCTGCCTTGGCAGGAACTAATGGGGATCCATAATAAACCCCAGGAAGAGTAGCTGCTGCCTTGGCAGGAACTAATGGGGATCCATAATAAACCCCAGGAAGAGTAGCTGCTGCCTTGGCAGGAACTAATGGGGATCCATAATAAACCCCCAGGAAGAGTAGCCGCTGCCTTGGCAGGAACTAATGGGGATCCATAATAAACCCCAGGAAGAGTAGCCGCTGCCTTGGCAGGAACTGATGGGGATCCATAATAAACCCCAGGAAGAGTAGCCGCTGCCTTGGCAGGAACTGATGGGGATCCATAATAAACCCCAGGAAGAGCAGCCGCTGCCTTGGTAGGAACTAATGGGGATCCATAATAAACCCCAGGAAGAGTAGCTGCTGCCTTGGCAGGAACTAATGGGGATCCATAATAAACCCCCAGGAAGAGTAGCCGCTGCCTTGGCAGGAACTAATGGGGATCCATAATAAACCCCAGGAAGAGTAGCTGCTGCCTTGGCAGGAACTAATGGGGATCCATAATAAACCCCAGGAAGAGTAGCTGCTGCCTTGGCAGGAACTAATGGGGATCCATAATAAACCCCAGGAAGAGTAGCTGCTGCCTTGGCAGGAACTAATGGGGATCCATAATATACCCCAGGAAGAGTAGCTGCTGCCTTGGCAGGAACTAATGGGGATCCATAATAAACCCCAGGAAGAGTAGCTGCTGCCTTGGCAGGAACTAATGGGGATCCATAATAAACCCCAGGAAGAGTAGCTGCTGCCTTGGCAGGAACTAATGGGGATCCATAATAAACCCCAGGAAGAGTAGCTGCTGCCTTGGCAGGAAACTAATGGGGATCCATATTAAACCCCAGGTAGAGTAGCCGCTGCCTTGGCAGGAACTAATGGGGATCCATAATAAACCCCAGGAAGAGTAGCCGCTGCCTTGGCAGGAACTAATGGGGATCCATAATAAACCCCAGGAAGAGTAGCTGCTGCCTTGGCAGGAAACTAATGGGGATCCATAATATACCCCAGGAAGAGTAGCTGCTGCCTTGGCAGGAACTAATGGGGATCCATAATAAACCCCAGGAAGAGTAGCTGCTGCCTTGGCAGGGAACTAATGGGGATCCATAATAAACCCCCAGGAAGAGTAGCTGCTGCCTTGGCAGGAACTAATGGGGATCCATAATAAACCCCAGGAAGAGTAGCCGCTGCCTTGGCAGGAACTAATGGGGATCCATAATAAACCCCAGGTAGAGTAGCCGCTGCCTTGGCAGGAACTAATGGGGATCCATAATAAACCCCAGGAAGAGTAGCCGCTGCCTTGGCAGGAACTAATGGGGATCCATAATAAACCCCAGGAAGAGTAGCCGCTGCCTTGGCAGGAACTAATGGGGATCCATAATAAACCCCAGGAAGAGTAGCCGCTGCCTTGGCAGGAACTAATGGGGATCCATAATAAACCCCAGGAAGAGTAGCTGCTGCCTTGGCAGGAACTAATGGGGATCCATAATAAACCCCAGGTAGAGTAGCCGCTGCCTTGGCAGGAACTAATGGGGATCCATAATAAACCCCAGGAAGAGTAGCTGCTGCCTTGGCAGGAACTAATGGGGATCCATATTAAACCCCAGGTAGAGTAGCCGCTGCCTTGGCAGGAAACTAATGGGGATCCATAATAAACCCCAGGAAGAGTAGCCGCTGCCTTGGCAGGAACTAATGGGGATCCATAATAAACCCCAGGAAGAGTAGCCGCTGCCTTGGCAGGAACTAATGGGGATCCATAATAAACCCCAGGAAGAGTAGCTGCTGCCTTGGCAGGAACTAATGGGGATCCATAATATACCCCAGGAAGAGTAGCTGCTGCCTTGGCAGGAACTAATGGGGATCCATAATAAACCCCCAGGAAGAGTAGCTGCTGCCTTGGCAGGAACTAATGGGGATCCATAATAAACCCCAGGAAGAGTAGCCGCTGCCTTGGCAGGAACTAATGGGGATCCATAATAAACTAAATAAATAAATGCAAATCCAAGTCTCCGCCAGGGTTTTATGTGTATTATGACTCATACTATAGTGATATTTCTCTCTGGGTGTAGTTGGCCTGTGTGACCAGCAGGGGTCTCTCTCTCTCCACAGTGAACTGAACTGAGGTACACCAGCAGGGCTGCAGCATCCTTCTCTCCAAGCGGGCACTTGCACAATCCACTCCCAGTCATGGATTTTTTTTTTTTTTTAATGGTGGAAACTCCCTACAGCCAATGCTTACACCAACCCAATGCTTACACCAACCCAATGCTTACACCAACCCAATGCTTACACCAACCCAATACACCCAATGCTTACACCAACCCAATACAGCCAATGCTTACACCAACCCAATACAGCCAATGCTTACACCAACCCAATGCTTACACCAACCCAATACACCCAATGCTTACACCAACCCAATGCTTACACCAACCCAATACAGCCAATGCTTACACCAACCCAATGCTTTTAAATATTTGCCAGGGAGCGTGCAGGGGAAAAGTGGTCTGTTTGCTGTGCTGCTGCTAATCTGTTCTCACTGGTAGGAACAGAACTAGAAAGCCATTCCTACAGGATTACAACGATACTTACGTCACAGAAATCAAGTACTTATTTAACAATTTGGAGGGGGGTGGGGGGGGTGTAAAAAAATCAAACCACATTTGATTTGTCACATGCTTGGTAAAAACAACAGGTGTAGACTACCAGTGAAATGCTTAATTTCGGGCACCTACCCAACAACGCAGAGAGAAAGACAACGGAGAAATACTAGACAAGTACTAAAACAGGAGGAATAAATCCACAATGAGAAACGATAGCATGGCTATATACAGGGAGTACCAGGTAATAACATGGCTATATACAGAGAGTACCAGGTAATAACATGGCTATATACAGAGAGTACCAGGTAATAACATGGCTATATACAGGGAGTACCAGGTAATAACATGGCTATATACAGGGAGTACCAGGTAATAACATGGCTATATACAGAGAGTACCAGGTAATAACATGGCTATATACAGGGAGTACCAGGTAATAACATGGCTATATATACAGAGAGTACCAGGTAATAACATGGCTATATACAGGGAGTACCAGGTAATAACATGGCTATATACAGGGAGTACCAGGTAATAACATGGCTATATACAGAGAGTACCAGGTAATAACATGGCTATATACAGGGAGTACCAGGTAATAACATGGCTATATACAGGGGAGTACCAGGTAATAACATGGCTATATACAGAGAGTACCAGGTAATAACATGGCTATATACAGAGAGTACCAGGTAATAACATGGCTATATACAGGAGTACCAGGTAATAACATGGCTATATACAGAGAGTACCAGGTAATAACATGGCTATATACAGAGAGTACCAGGTAATAACATGGCTATATACAGGGAGTACCAGGTAATAACATGGCTATATACAGGGAGTACCAGGTAATAACATGGCTATATACAGAGAGTACCAGGTAATAACATGGTTATATACAGGGAGTACCAGGTAATAACATGGCTATATACAGAGAGTACCAGGTAATAACGTGGCTATATACAGAGAGTACCAGGTAATAACATGGCTATATACAGGGAGTACCAGGTAATAACATGGCTATATACAGAGAGTACCAGGTAATAACATGGCTATATACAGGGAGTACCAGGTAATAACATGGCTATATACAGGGAGTACCAGGTAATAACATGGCTATATACAGAGAGTACCAGGTAATAACATGGCTATATACAGGGAGTACCAGGTAATAACATGGCTATATACAGGGGGGAGTACCAGGTAATAACATGGCTATATACAGGGAGTACCAGGTAATAACATGGCTATATACAGAGAGTACCAGGTAATAACATGGCTATATACAGAGAGTACCAGGTAATAACATGGCTATATACAGGGAGTACCAGGTAATAACATGGCTATATACAGGGGAGTACCAGGTAATAACATGGCTATATACAGAGAGTACCAGGTAATAACATGGCTATATACAGGGAGTACCAGGTAATAACATGGCTATATACAGGGAGTACCAGGTAATAACATGGCTATATACAGAGAGTACCAGGTAATAACATGGCTATATACAGGGAGTACCAGGTAATAACATGGCTATATACAGGGGAGTACCAGGTAATAACATGGCTATATACAGAGAGTACCAGGTAATAACATGGCTATATACAGAGAGTACCAGGTAATAACATGGCTATATACAGGGAGTACCAGGTAATAACATGGCTATATACAGAGAGTACCAGGTAATAACATGGCTATATACAGAGAGTACCAGGTAATAACATGGCTATATACAGGGAGTACCAGGTAATAACATGGCTATATACAGGGAGTACCAGGTAATAACATGGCTATATACAGAGAGTACCAGGTAATAACATGGTTATATACAGGCAGTACCAGGTAATAACATGGCTATATACAGAGAGTACCAGGGCTAATAACGTGGCTATATACAGAGAGTACCAGGTAATAACATGGCTATATACAGGGAGTACCAGGTAATAACATGGCTATATACAGAGAGTACCAGGTAATAACATGGCTATATACAGGGAGTACCAGGTAATAACATGGCTATATACAGGGAGTACCAGGTAATAACATGGCTATATACAGAGAGTACCAGGTAATAACATGGCTATATACAGGGAGTACCAGGTAATAACATGGCTATATACAGGGGAGTACCAGGTAATAACATGGCTATATACAGGGAGTACCAGGTAATAACATGGCTATATACAGAGAGTACCAGGTAATAACATGGCTATATACAGAGAGTACCAGGTAATAACATGGCTATATACAGGGAGTACCAGGTAATAACATGGCTATATACAGGGGAGTACCAGGTAATAACATGGCTATATACAGGGAGTACCAGGTAATAACATGGCTATATACAGAGAGTACCAGGTAATAACATGGCTATATACAGGGAGTACCAGGTAATAACGTGGCTATATACAGGGAGTACCAGGTAATAACATGGCTATATACAGAGAGTACCAGGTAATAACATGGCTATATACAGGGAGTACCAGGTAATAAACATGGCTATATACAGAGAGTACCAGGTAATAACATGGCTATATACAGAGAGTACCAGGTAATAACATGGCTATATACAAGGAGTACCAGGTAATAACATGGCTATATACAGAGAGTACCAGGTAATAACATGGCTATATACAGAGAGTACCAGGTAATAACATGGCTATATACAGAGAGTACCAGGTAATAACATGGCTATATACAGAGAGTACCAGGTAATAACATGGCTATATACAGAGAGTACCAGGTAATAACATGGCTATATACAGAGAGTACCAGGTAATAACATGGCTATATACAGGGAGTACCAGGTAATAACATGGCTATATACAGGGAGTACCAGGTAATAACATGGCTATATACAGGGAGTACCAGGTAATAACATGGCTATATACAGGAGTACCAGGTAATAACGTGGCTATATACAGGGAGTACCAGGTAATAACATGGCTATATACAGAGAGTACCAGGTAATAACATGGCTATATACAGGGAGTACCAGGTAATAACATGGCTATATACAGAGAGTACCAGGTAATAACATGGCTATATACAGAGAGTACCAGGTAATAATATACATGGAGTACTATATATACAGAGAGTACCAGGTAATAACATGGCTATATACAGAGAGTACCAGGTAATAACATGGCTATATACAGAGAGTACCAGGTAATAACATGGCTATATACAGAGAGTACCAGGTAATAACATGGCTATATACAGGGAGTACCAGGTAATAACATGGCTATATACAGGGAGTACCAGGTAATAACATGGCTATATACAGGGAGTACCAGGTAATAACATGGCTATATACAGGGAGTACCAGGTAATAATGGCTAATACAGTGAGTACTATATAACATGGCCAATGGGATATACAGGTACCAGGTAATAACATGGCTATATACAGAGAGTACCAGGTAATAACATGGCTATATACAGAGAGTACCAGGTAATAACATGGCTATATACAGGGAGTACCAGAGCGGTCCTGTGGTCCAATGGGAATTAAAGGTAACTGGTCCTGTGGTCCAATGGGAATTAAAGGTAACTCTGGTCCTGTGGTCCAATGGGAATTAAAGGTAACTCTGGTCCTGTGGGAATTAAAGGTAACTCTGGTCCTGTGGTCCAATGGGAATTAAAGGTAACTGGTCCTGTGGTCCAATGGGAATGAAAGGTAACTCTGTCCCGTAATAAATCTAATCAATAATCATTTTAGCAGCAGTGTAGGTTGAGTCTGAGTGGGTAGAGACCTGTGGATGGGATTAGGGTTGTGAGAGATGGGTTATGGGTAATTTAGAATGTTGAGAGGGTTTGATTGAAAGGTTGTGTTTATGCCGTGAGCACCATAATCCACATATAACCTACACCCCTTCCCTGGCAAATGGTGCCATATAGATTTATCCTGAGAGCGACTAACAGTTAGTGCATACATTATTATTTTCATACTGGCCCCCCGTGGGAATCGAACCCACAACCCTGCTCTACCAACTGAGCTACATCCCCTGCCGGCCATTCCCTCCCCTACCCTGGACGACGCTGGACCAATTGTGCGCCGCCCCATGGGGTCTCCCGGTCGCGGCCCGGCTACGACAGAGCCTGGATTCGAACCAGGATCTCTAGTGGCACAGCTAGCACTCTGCGATGCACAGTGCCTTAGACCACTGCGCCACTCGGGACTCTATAATGCACCATGGTCATATAGCTGTTGCATTAAGCATATAACACTCAGACCACCCATAGCACTGCTTATAACGCCCCCCTACACACTATAACAGCGTCTATTACGTTTAACGGCCGATAGTCGCACCGCGCCAGCCTGACTACAGAGCTGTGTGAGTCTCCGCTGCGGTCCTGCAGTCTCTCTACACAGACTATTTCTATCAGGCGAGGAGCACCAGGGCCGCCTGGAAACCGACTCCCCCCCAAAAAATTCCCACTGCTTGTTTTGATCACTGAGTTTTGAAAGCAAGGGGCCCTTGAAACAGTCAGACTCCTTGGGCCATAATTGGTTTTATAGAACTGGCGCCGGACCAACCGTATACATCCGGGTGACTGACACCTCCCTGGGCCAATCAGAGAGTGGGTTGCGGAGGTCCTTGTAAAAACAATGCGCGTTTCATTGCCGGGGAGTTTCCGTTCCTCCAATGTCCCCCCCCCCCCCCTTCAGTTTAGGACGGCCCAGATGGATCATAGACCAGAACACCCTGATAACGTTACAGAACCAAAGGATCGATTCAGACAAAATAAGGATTTACTGCTTTCTAAACACGTTTCCTTCTCAAGTAAGAGGCCAACTTGTTCTCCGAACTGTGACTCTCGTCGCCTAATATCGTAAAAGCTTGTTAAAATCTGTTTTTAACATGTTTTGCTTGTGGTTAATCAGTAAAAAGGCGGGGAGGAAGCTGAGTTTGTCGTTATTTTGAAACGTTGTTGTTGAAAGTGTTGGCTGTTAGACACGGGAGAACAACAGGGGGGGGTTTACTGCTCAAAGTTTACTTTCATAATAATGGACCCCAGAAAAGTTTGGAACGTGGCCGCCTGAGCCTCTCCCTGCGCCGCATGGCCTGCTGCCCCGCACACCCCCCACTAACCCGCTGTCTCCGTGCCTCGGAAGAAATTATTATCGCGTCTTTTTTAGAAATCTAAACCGTCGAAATAATGTGATTTTAAAAAGTAAAGGTTTATCAGATCTGCTGCCTGCCACGTCTCATGAGCCGCGGTGTGACCAGGCAAGTCCAGGCTCTGCCCGGTTTGAAGGTTACATTCAACATTTAGCCCGTTGTTTACTAAAATAACTCATGAAAATAAGTATTTTTTTTAATTTTAAGAAGAACTTTAGCTCATATTATATTTTTTATAACATTCAAATTGCGTTTTGTTAGGCTGTACACCTAAGCAGACTGTATGTAGTCCAGAACAAGAAGCAACCGCTAGAAACCTGGAATGAATTACGAGTGATTTGACGAGTTGACCATTCAGGCATTCTTTCTAGCACGAAAAGTCCGATTTTTCATTTCATGATTTTAATATTTCAGATATCCTACATAAGTCATTCAAGCCTACCGTTTTAGATAATTATTCCACATTAAAAACAACGCGAGACTAGCTTAGTCTACTCGCTTGGTTGCATTTGGTATAAACACGAATTAAATATAATTATCAGGCTGTTGAGTGTGTTGTAAATACACACGAACTAAACAGACTCGGCAGTAGGCTGCCGTCTAATGTTACATAAATAGCATTTGCTTAAACTGAAACCTTTTCCGTGATCAACACACGGTAGCAGAGGAGTTGTGTGAACAGCCGTTTGGGTGTGAACGGGCTGGGGGTAGGATCCTCCGGGCAGCATCGGGGAATATCTGCACACTAACCCCGGATCAAGAGGCTCCAACGCCGCTAAACTATTCTGATAAACGACGCGGGCTCTTCTGCAACCTTATTTAATATTTTTTGAACCCGTTTTAAATGTATATTCGATGCGCCTGTGATATTTATGGTGTATTGGTTTACATCGAGCGGTTGGTCGGTGGAGCTGTGCCGGTTCAGGGCTGACAGAACCACACTCCCATCGAGGCTATTATGGGAAGGAATCCATAATATATAGAAGGAATCCATTTGACGACGAGTGTTTTTGGCTGAGCGGGTTTTGGATCATTGGGATCAGAGAGACCTCCAGTCTGTTCCGACTACCGCGCAGCCCCATTCCCCTCTAGCGGGAAGAGAGAACGCCCTGGGACGGCTTCACCAGCTGCCCGAGAGCCGTGGAAGAAACGCAGCTGGTCGGCTAAACCTTTTCAGTAATCATATTATCACACACTTAATCAACATGAAGGGGCTCTACACCCGCTTAACCGCTATTCCCATTTGCGCGTTTACGGAAGATTGTACATTTTTTTTAGTTTTCAAAGTGTTTTTCTAAACTGCGTCATTGCTCCTCTAATGGACCGAGCTCCGTAGACTCCCGTAGGCTCTAGGGGCGAAAACGACTGAAAATCCGAAAACCGTCTGTTTTCTAGTCGTTATGATCTGAGCTCTGACCTCGCCAGAGACAGACTTGCGGTGTGATTGTGTGTCAAGCGGTTTGCTGGGTGTGTTTTATAGGTCAGGATGTCGCCGTCGATGGACATGGAACCACAGGGAGACCCACAGACAGCCTAGCCTTCAGCTGCTCTTTGGGAACACCCAGCCCGGACACAGCGCTAGCTCCCGGACGAACCCCACACTGGAGAATGGATGGGCGAGATTTCGGACCCCCCCGGTCCGTCCATGTTCCCCCTTCCCTGCTGGCCATGGAGACCCACCGACTCGGAGCTCCCGCTGCAGCCGGGAGGATCCCTCCCTCGCCCGGACACTTGGGCACAGGGCACCCAGCGAACCTTCACGTCGGGAAATTCCTTCCATCCGTCATGAACCTCCATCCACATCATAGTAAGATTATCTATCTATCTATATCTATCTATCTATCTATCTATCTATCTAATCTATCTTCTCTATCTACTGGCATTATTAATAATATTAGGGCTTATACTGCTTTATAGAACATCACAGTACGACCCATCTATCTATTTATCTAGCTACTGTCCTGGTTTCTAGCAGTTCTTTATTCTGTATAATATAAACATGTTGTCCTTCTGAAAAGAAGTTGAATGCACAGTCTACTGGAGATGTGTATATAGGCTTTATGTAGGTTAAATGTAGCAATGAAACTTTACATAACAGTTGTGCGGGAATATAGACGTATCAGGTGGGGGTAAAAGGCAGAAGGTGTCAAATCAATCACGTTTTTATTTGTCACGTAAACAACAGGGTGTAGAATAACAGTGAAACGCTGACTGACGGGTCCCTTTTCCAGATAAAATAGAAATGTTGACACCAGGAATAAATACACAGTGAATAAAAATAATGAGTAAATAATAACAACATGGCTATATACAGGGA
>CM072232.1:54527546-54544030 GCA_036851935.1 Coregonus suidteri | reverse complement strand
TACCCCTACAGCAAGGTAACACACCCCATCTCCGTTACTACCCTACCAGCAAGGTCACACACCCCATCTCCGTTACCACCCCTACCAGCAAGGTAACACACCCCACCCCATCTCCAGGCAAGGTTACTACCCCTACCAGCAAGGTAACACACACCCCATCTCCGTTACTACCCCTACCAGCCCTACAGCAAGGTAACACACATCTTAGTTACCCACCAGCAAGTCTCCGTTTACTACCCCTAACCAGCAACTACCCCTACCAGGTAACACACCCCCCATCTCCGTTACCCCTACCCAAGGTAAAACACCCCACCCCGTTAGCAAGGGTAACACACCCAATCTCCGTTACTACAAGGTAACAACCCATACCCCTAGCAAGGTAAACACACTCCGTTATTACCCCTACACCATCTCCGTCACTACCCCTACCAGCAAGGTAACACACCCCATCTCCGTTACTACCCCTACCAGCAAGGTACACACCCATCTCCGTAACTACCCTACCCATCTCCGTCACTACCCCTACCAGCACAGGTCACATCACAATGTAATAGAGTGGTTCTCACAATGTACCCCCATCACTTCCGTTACTACCAACTACACCAGGAAACGTAGCAACCCCCCATCTCCGGGATCTACCCTGACCAGCACGACTCTCGTTACTACCTCTACCAGCCAAGGTAGACACGGTAACACCCCCCTCTCCGTACCTACCCTACCAGCAAGGTAACACTACCTTGTTAACATCTCCGTCAACGTGTACTACCTCTATAACGTTGGTCCAATGTTCAAGTGTAACACCCAGGTTAACGTGTCTCTAGGTGTAACCTCTAATCTGTGGCTGTGTTAACTGTGTCCTCTGTGTTAGTGTCTCTCTCCGTTAACGTGGTCTCATTGTGTGTAACCGTTTGTATCTTAACCCCCCGTCTCTCGTTTTGTGAACGTTAGCTGTGTAACGTGTCCAGCGGTCTCTGGTAACGTGTCCAGTGATCACGGTCTATGTGTTTACGTGTCTCTGGTTAACGTGTTGTCTACTAACGTGGTGCGTTAACGTCTCTGTTTAGGGCTGTGTAACAACCTGTCCATCTCCGTGTTAACGTGTCTCTGTGTACCAGTCTCAAGGTTAACGCACAGGCGTGTCCTGTGTATACATGTCTCTGTGTTAACGTGTCTCTGTGTTAACGTTCTCTGTGGTGAACGTGTCTCATGACCTGGTGTTAACGTTGTCTCTGTGTTAACGTGGCTCTCTGTGTGGTAACGTGTCTCTGATGTTAAACGTGTCTCCTATCCCTGTCTCTGTGTAACGTGTCTCTGTGTTAACGTGTCTCTATCTAACGTGTCTCTTTAACGTGTTCTCTAAACGTGTCGGCCGTGTTATCTCGATGTTTAACGGGTCTCTAGATGAGTCTCCGTGTAACACTCTCTGCATTAACGTGTCTCCGTGTTCTAACGTGTCTCTCGTGCAGCGTTGTCAAGTGTTATATAACGCATCTCTGTGTTAACGTGTCTCTGTGTTAACGTGTCTCTGTGTTAACCGGTTATCCGTCTCCTGTGTTAACGTTTGTCTCTGTGTTAACGTGTCTCTGTGTTAACGTGTCTCTGTGTTAGTTGTGTGTCTTGTATCTGCGTGTCTCTATAACGTGTCTCCGTGTTAAACCATGTCTCTGTGTTAACGTGTCTCTGGGTAAAGTGTCTCCGTGTATAACGTGTTCCTGTGTTAACGTGTCTCTATAACGTGTCCCTAGTGGTGTCTAACGTGTCTCTGTGTATCTCTGTTAACGTGTCTCTCTTGTTAAACGTGTCTCTGTGTTAACGTGTCTCATCAGTGTCTCTGTGTTAACGTGTCTCTGTGTTAACGGTCTTTATAACGTGGTCTCTGAAGTTAAGTGTTCTCTGTGTTAAGTGTCCGTGGTTAACGTGTCTCTATAAACGTGTCTCTGTGTAACGGTTAGTCGTCTGTGTTAACGTGTCTCTGTGTTAACGTGTCTTCTTCTAACGTGTCTCTGTGTTAACGTGTCTCTGTGTTAAACGTGTCTCTATAACGTGTTGTCTAAACGTGTCCTCTGTGTTAAACGTGTCTCTGTGGTTAAACGTGTCTCTGTGTTAACGTGTCTCCGTATAACGTGTCTCCGTGTTAACGTGTCTCTGTATAACGTGTCTCTTAAGTTGTCTCTGTGTTACGTGTCTCTGCTTAACGTGTCTCTGTCGTGTTCTCTGTTAACGTGTCTCTGTGTTAACGTGTCTGTCTCCGTGTTAACGTGTCTCTGTAACGTGTCTCTGTGTTAACGTGTCTCTGTGTTAACGTGGTCTCTGTGTTAACGTGTCTCTGTGTTAACGTGTCTCTCTATGTTAACGTGTCCTCTGTGTTAACGTGTCTCTGTGTTCTAACGTGTCTCTGTGTTAACGTGTCTCTGTGTATAACGTGTCTCTGTGTTAACGTGTCTCTGTGTTAAACGTGTCTCCTCTATAACGTGTCTTGTGTTAACCGTGTCGTCTATGTAAACGTGTCTCTGTGTTAACGTGTCTCTGTGTTAACGTGTCTCTGTGTTAACGTGTCTCTGTGTTAACGTGTCTCTGTGTTAACGTCCTCTTAACTGTGTACTGTAAACGTCTCTGTGTTAACGTGTCTCTGTGTTACGTGTCTCTATGTTAACGTGTCTCTATAACGTGGTTCTGTGTTAACGTGTCTCTCTGTGTTAACGTGTCTCTATGTTAACGTGTCTCTGTGTCCTCTGTGTTAAACGTGTCTCTGTGTTAACGTGTCTCCGTGTTAACGTGTCTCCGTGTTAACGTGTCTCTATAACGTCTGTGTAACTCTGTGTTAACGTGTCTCTGTGTTAACGTGTCTCTATAACGTGTCTCTGTGTGGTTAACGTGTCTCTGTTAACGTGTCTCTATGTTAACGTGTCCCTCTATAACGTGTCTCTGTTAACCTGTGTTACGTGTCTCTGTGTTAACTCCGTGTGTCTCTATAACGTGTCTCCGTGTGAAACGTGTCTCGTTGTAAACGTGTCTCTGTCTTAACGTGTCTCTGTGTTAACGTGTCTCTGTGTTAACGTGTCTCTGTGTTAACGGTCTCTCTGTCTCTGTGTTAACGTGTCTCTATAACGTTGTCTCTGTGTTAACGTGTCTCTGTGTTACGTGTGTCTCTATTAACGTGTCTCTGTGCCGTTAACGTGTCTCTATAACGTGTCTCTGTGTTAACGTGTCTCTATGTTAACGTGTCTCTGTGTTAACGTGTCTCCGTGTTAACGTGTCTCTGTGTTAACGTCGTCTCTGTGTTTAACGTGTCTCTCTGTCGTGTTAACGTGTCTCTGTGTTAACGTGTTAACGTGTCTCGTGTTAACGTGTCCTCTGTGTTAACGTGTCTCTGTGTTAACGTGTCTCTCATAACGTGTCTCTAGCTTAAGTCTCTATACGTGTCTCTGTGTTAACGTGTCTCTGTGTTAACGTGTTCTGTGTTAACGTGTCTCTGTGTTAACGTGTCTGTATTTGTTTAACGTGTTCTGTGTGTAACCGTGTCTCTATGTTAACGTGTCTCTGTGCTCTGTGTTACGTGTCTCTGTGTTAACGTGTCTCTGTGTTAACGTGTCTCTGTGTTAACGTGTCTCTGTGTTAACGTGTCTCTGTGTTAACGTGTCTCTGTGTCGGTCTCGTGTTAACGTGTCTCTGTGTTTAACGTGTCTCTGTGTTAACGTGTCGCTCTTATAACGGTCTCTGTGTTTCTAACGTGTCTCTGTGTTAACGGTCTCTATAACGTGTCTCTGTGTTAACGTCGTCTCATGTGTTAACGTGTCTCTATTTAAATTGTTTCTGTGTGTTAACGTCTCTGTGTTAACGTGTTTTCTGTGTGGTAACGTGTCTCTAAACGTGTCTCTGTGTTAAAGTGTCTCTGTGTGTTAATGTGTCTCTGTGTTAACGTGTCTCTGTGTTAACGTGTCTATGTTAACGTGTCTCTGTGTTAACGTGTCTCTCTGTGTTAACGTGTCCTGTGTTAACGTGTCTCTATAACGTGTCTCTGTGTTAACGTGTCTCTATAACGTGTCTCTGTAGCGTTAACGTGTCTCTGTGTTAACGTGTCTCTGTGTTAACGTGTCTCTGTGTTAACGTGTCTCTGTGTTAACGTGGTCTACTGTGTGTTAACGTTTACGTGTCTCTGTGTGTGTGTTAACGTGTCTCTGGTGTTAAACGTGTCTCTGTGTTAACGTGTCTCTGTGTTAACGTGTCTCTGTCCCGTGTCTCTGTGTTAAAACGTGTCTCTATACGTGTCTCTGTGTTAACGTGTGTCTCTGTGTTAACGTGTTCTCTGTGTTAACGTGTCTCTGTGTTAACGTGTCTCTGTGTTAACGTGTCTCTGTGTTAAAGTTGTCTCTGTGTTAACGTGTCGTGTCTGTATAACGTGTCTCTGTGTTAACGTGTCTCTGTGTTAACGTGTCTCTGTGTCTAACGTGTCTCTGTGTTACGTGGTCTCTATGTTAACGTGTCTCTATAACGTGTCTCTGTGTTAACGTGTCTCTATGTTAACGTGTCTCTGTGTTAACGTGTCTCCTGTGTAACTCTCTGTTTAACGTGTTTCTCTGTGTTAACGTGTCTCTGTGTTAAAGTGTCTCTGTGTTAACGTGTCTCTGTGTTAACGGTCCCTCTGTGTTAACGTGTCTCTGTGTTAACGTGTCTCTGTGTTAACGTGTCTCTGTGTTAACGTGTCTCTGTGTTAACGTGTCTCTATGTTAACGTGTCTCTGTGTAACGTGTCTCTGTGTTAACGTGTCTCTGTGTTAACGTTGTGTTCTATAAGTGTCTCTGTGTTAACGTGTCTCTATAAGTGCGTCTCTGTGTTAACGTGTCTCTGTGTTAACGTGTCTCTGTGTTAACGTGTCTCTGTGTTAACGTGTCTCTATAACGTGTCTCTGTGTTAACGTGTGTCTCTGTTAACGTGTCTCTATGTTAACGTGTCTATAACGTGTCTCTGTGTTAAAGGTGTCTCTGTGTCTCTGTTGGTTAACGTGTCTCTGTGTTAACGTGTCTCGTGTGTTAACGTGTCTCTATGTTACGTGTCTCTGTGTTAAACGTGTCTCTATGTGTCTAACGTGTCTCTGTGTTAACGTGTCTCTGTGTAACGTGTCTCTGTGTTAACGTGTCTGTGTTAACGTGTCTCTATGTTAACGTGTCTCTGTGTTAACGTGTCTCTGTGTAACGTGTCTCTGTGTTAACGTGTCTCTGTGTTAACGTGTTCTCTGTGTTAACGTGTCTCTGTGTTAACGTGTCTCTGTGTTAACGTGTCTCACTGTGTGTAACGTGTCTCTGTGTTAACGTGTCTCTGTGTTAACGTGTCTCTGTGTTAACGTGTCTCTATAACGTGTCTCTATGTGTTAACGTGTGTCTCTGTGTTAACGTTGTCTCCTATGTTAACGTGTCCTCTGTTGTTAACGTGTCTCTGTGTTAACGTGTCTGTGTTAACGTGTCTCTGTGTTAACGTGTCTCTATGTTAACGTGTCTCTGTGTTTAACGTGTCTCTCTATGTTAACGTGTCTCTGTGTTAACGTGTCTCTGTGTTAAACGTGTCTGTGTTAACTGTGTTAAACGTGTCTCTGTGTTAACGTGTCCTCTGTGTTAACGTTCTCTCTGTTAACGTGTCTCTGTGTTAACGTTGTCTCTGTGTTAACGTGTCTCTGTGTTAACGTGTCTCCGTGTTAACGTGTCTCTGTGTTAACGTGTCTCTATGTTAACGTGTCTCTGTGTTAACGTGTCTCTCTGTACGTGTCTCTGTGTTAACGTCTGTCTGTTTAACGTCTGTGTTGTAACGTGTTAACGTGTCTCTTAACGTGTCTCTGTGTTAACGTGTCTCTATGTGTCTCTGTGTTAACGTGTCTCTGTGTTACGTGTCTCTGTGTTAACGTGTCTCTGTGTTAACGTGTCTCTCTATTAACGTGTCTCTGTGTTAACGTGTCTCTGTGTTAACGTGTCTCTCTGTGTTAACGTGTCTCTATGTTAACGTGTACACGTGTCTCTGTGTTAACGTGTCTCTGTGTTAACGTGTCTCTGTGTTAACGTGTCTCTGTGTTAACGTGTCTCTATAACGTGTCTCTGTGTTAACGTGTCTCTGTGTGTAACGTGTCTCTGTGTAACGTGTCTCTGTGTTAACGTGTTTTCTCTATAACGTGTCTCTGTGTTAACGTGTCTCTATGTTACACGTGTCTCTGTGTTAACGTGTGTCTCTGTGTTAACGTGTCTCTGTATTAACGTGTCTCTGTGTTAACGTGTCTCTGTGTTAACGTGTCTCTGTGTTAACGTGTCTCTGTGTTAACGTGTCTCTGTGTTAACGTGTCTCTATAACGTGTCTCTATGTTAACGTGTCTCTGTGTTAACGTGTCTCTGTGTTAACGTGTCTCTGTGTTAACGTGTCTCTGTGTTAACGTGTCTCTGTGTTAACGTGTCTCTATAACGTGTCTCTGTGTTAACGTGTCTCTGTGTTAACGTGTCTGTGTTAATTATTAACGTGTCTCTATGTTAACGTTCTCTGTGTTAACGTGTCTCTGTGTTAACGTGTCTCTGTTGTGTTAACGTGTCTCTGTGTTAACGTGTCTCTGTGTTAACGTGTCTCTATGTTAACGTGTCTCTATAACGTGTCTCTGTGTTAACGTGTCTCTGTGTTAACGTGTCTCTGTGTTAACGTGTCTCTGTGTTAACGTGTCTCTATAACGTGTCTCTGTGTTAACGTGTCTCTGTGTTAACGTGTCTCTGTGTTAACGTGTCTCTGTGTTCTAACGTGTCTCTGTGTTACGTGTCTCTGTGTTAACGTGTCTCCGTGTTAAACGTGTCTCTGTGTTAAACGTGTCTCTGTGTTAACGTGTCTCTGTGTTAACGTGTCTCTATGTTAACGTGTCTCTGTGTTAACGTGTCTCTGTGTTAACGTGTCTCTGTGTGTTAACGTGTCTCTGTGTTAACGTGTCTCTATGTTAACGTGTCTCTGTGTTGTGTCCTCTAAACGTGTCTCTGTGTTAACGTGTCTCTGTGTTAACGTCTCTGTGTCTGTCTCTGTGTTAACGTGTCTCTCTGTGTTAACGTGTCTCTGTGTTAACGTGTCTCTGTGTTAACGTGTTTCTGTGTTTAACGTGTCTCTCTATAACGTGTCTCTGTGTTAACGTGTCTCTGTGTTAACGTGTCTCTGTGTTAACGTGTCTCTGTGTTAACGTGTCTCTGTCTGTCTATAACGTGTCTCTGTGTTAACGTGTCTCTGTGTTAACGTTGTCTCTGTGTTAACGTGTCTCTGTGTTAAACGTGTCTCTGTGTTAACGTTTCTGTGTTAAACGTCTCTGTGTTAACGTGTCTCTGTGTTTAACGTGTCTCTAAACGTGTCTCTGTGTTACGTGTGTCTGTGTTAAACGTGTCTCTATAACGTGTCTCTATGTTAACGTGTCTCTGTGTTAACGTGTCTCTGTGTTAACGTGTCTCTGTGTTAACGTGTCTCTTGTGTTAACGTGTCTCTGTGTTAACGTGTTAACGTGTCTCTATGTTAACGTGTCTCTGTGTTAAACGTGTCTCTGTGTTAACGTGTCTCTATAACGTGTCTCTGTGTTAACGTGTCTCTGTGTGTCTCTAAACGTGTCTCTGTGTTAACGTGTTAAACGTGTCTCTGTGTTAACGTGTCTCTGTGTTAACGTGTCTCTGTGTTAACGTGTCTCTATGTTAACGTGTCTCTCCGTGTTAACGTGTCTCTGTGTTAACGTGTCTCTGTGTCGTTTTCTATGTTAACGTTCTCTATAACGTGTCTCTATGTTAACGTGTCTCTGTGTTAAACGTGTCTCTGTGTTAACGTGTCTCTGTGTTAACGTAACGTGTTAACGTGTCTCTATAACGTGTCTCTGTGTTAACGTGTCTCTATGTTAACGTGTCTCTGTGTTAACGTGTCTCTGTGTTAACGTGTCTCTATAACGTGTCTCTGTGTTAACGTGTCTCTGTGTTAACGTGTCTCTGTGTTAACGTGTCTCCGTTAACGTGTCTCTGTGTTACGTGTCGTGTTAACGTCTCTATGTTAACGTGTCTCTATAACGTGTCTCTGTGTTAACGTGTCTCTGTGTTTAACGTGTCTCTATGTTAACGTGTCTCTGTGTAACGTGTCTCTGTGTAAACGTTCTCTATGTTAACGTGTCTCTGTGTTAACGTGTGTCTCTGTGTTAACGTGTCTCTATGTTAACGTGTCTCTGTGTTAACGTGTCTCTATGTTAACGTGTCTCTGTGTTAACGTCTCTCGTGTCTCTGTGTTACGTGTCTCTATGTTTTAACGTGTCTCTATGTTAACGTGTCTCTATAACGTGTCTCTGTGTTTAACGTGTCTCTCTGTTAACGTGTCTCTGTGTTAACGTGTCTCTGTGTTAACGTGTCTCTATAACGTGTCTCTGTGTTAACGTGTCTCTGTATTAACGTGTCTCTGTATTAACGTGTCTCTATGTTAACGTGTCTCTGTGTTAACGTGTCTCTGTGTTAACGTGTCTCTGTGTTAACGTGTCTCTGTGTTAACGTGTCTCTATAACGTGTCTCCGTGTTAACGTGTCTCTGTGTTAACGTGTCTCTGTGTTAACGTGTCTCTGTGTTAACGTGTCTCTATAACGTGTCTCTGTGTTAACGTGTCTCTGTGTTAACGTGTCTCTATAACGTGTCTCTGTGTTAACGTGTCTCTGTGTTAACGTGTCTCCGTGTTAACGTGTCTCTGTGTTAACGTGTCTCTGTGTTAACGTGTCTCTATAACGTGTCTCTGTGTTAACGTGTCTCTATGTTAACGTGTCTCTGTGTTAACGTGTCTCTGTGTTAACGTGTCTCTGTGTTAACGTGTTTCTGTGTTAACGTGTCTCTATGTTTAACGTGTCTCTGTGTTAACGTGTCTCTGTGTTAAACGTGTCTCTGTGTTAACGTGTCTCTGTGTTAACGTGTCTCTGTGTTAACGTGTCTCTGTGTTAACGTGTCTCCTGTGTTAACGTGTCTCTGTGTTAACGTGTCTCTGTGTTAACGTGTCTGTGTTAACGTGTGTTAAACGTGTCTCTGTGTTAACGTGTCTCTATAACGTGTCTCTGTGTTAACGTGTCTCTGTGTTAACGTGTCTCTGTGTTAACGTGTCTCTGTGTTAACGTGTCTCCGTGTTAACGTGTCTCTGTGTTAACGTGTCTCTGTGTTAACGTGTCTCTATGTTAACGTGTCTCTATGTGGTCTCTGTGTTAACGTGTCTCTGTGTTAGCGTGTCTCTGTGTTAACGTGTCTCTGTGTTAACGTGTCTCTATAACGTGTCTCTGTGTTAACGTGTCTCTATAACGTGTCTCTGTGTTAACGTGTCTCTATGACGTGTCTCTATAACGTGTCTCTGTGTTAACGTGTCTCTATGTTTACGTGTCTCTGTGTTAACGTGTCTCCGTGTTAACGTGTCTCTGTGTTAACGTGTCTTTGTGTTAACGTGTCTCTGTGTTAACGTGTCTCTGTGTTAACGTGTCTCTGTGTTAACGTGTCTCCGTGTTAACGTGTCTCTGTGTTAACGTGTCTCTGTGTTAACGTGTCTCTGTGTTAACGTGT
Source organism: Coregonus suidteri (assembly GCA_036851935.1). Classification (NCBI taxonomy): domain Eukaryota; kingdom Metazoa; phylum Chordata; class Actinopteri; order Salmoniformes; family Salmonidae; genus Coregonus; species Coregonus suidteri. Next base: position 54,534,473 of record CM072232.1, on the reverse strand, counting down.
CTCTGTGTTAACGTGTCTCTGTGTTAACGTTTCTCTATAACGTGTCTCTGTGTTAACGTGTCTCTATAAACGTGTCTCTGTTTTAACGTGTCTCTGTGTTAACGTGTCTCTATAACGTGTTAACGTGTCTCTATGTTAACGTGTCTCTGTGTTAACGTGTCTCTGTGTTAACGTGTCTCTGTGTTAACGTGTCTCTGTGTTAACGTGTCTCTGTGTTAACGTGTCTCTGTGTTAACGTGTCTCTATAACGTGTCTCTGTGTTAACGTGTCTCTGTGTTAACGTGTCTCTGTGTTAACGTGTCTCTGTGTTAACGTGTCTCCGTGTTAACGTGTCTCTGTGTTAACGTGTCTCTGTGTTAACGTGTCTCTATGTTAACGTGTCTCTATAACGTGTCTCTGTGTTAACGTGTCTCTGTGTTAGCGTGTCTCTGTGTTAACGTGTCTCTGTGTTAACGTGTCTCTATAACGTGTCTCTGTGTTAACGTGTCTCTATAACGTGTCTCTGTGTTAACGTGTCTCTATGACGTGTGTGTCTCTGTGTTAACGTGTCTCTATGTTTACGTGTCTCTGTGTTAACGTGTCTCCGTGTTAACGTGTCTCTGTGTTAACGTGTCTTTGTGTTAACGTGTCTCTGTGTTAACGTGTCTCTGTGTTAACGTGTCTCTATGTTAAACGTGTCTCTGTGTGTTAACGTGTCTCCGTGTTAACATGTCTCTGTGTTAACGTGTCTCTCTGTGTTAACGTGTTCTATGTTAACGTGTCTCTGTGTTTAACGTGTCTCTATAACGTGTCTCTGTGTTAACGTGTCTCTGTGTTAACGTGTCTCTGTGTTAACGTGTCTCTGTGTTAACGTGTCTCTGTGTTAACGTGTTTCTGTGTTAACGTGTCTCTATAACGTGTCTCTATGTTAACGTGTTTCTGTGTTAACGTGTCTCTATAACGTGTCTCCGTGTTAACGTGTCTCTGTGTTAACGTGTCTCTGTGTTACGTGTCTCTATGTTAACGTGTCTCTGTGTTAACGTGTCTCTCTGTCTCTGTGTTAACGTGTCTCTGTGTTAACGTGTCTCTGTGTTAACGTGTCTCTGTGTTAACGTGTCTCTGTGTTAACGTGTCTCTATGTTAACGTGTCTCTGTGTTAACGTGTCTCTATAACGTGTCTCTGTGTTAAACGTGTCTCTGTGTTAACGTGTCTCTGTGTTAACGTGTCTCTGTGTTAAACGTGTCTCCGTGTTAACGTGTCTCTGTGTTAACGTGTCTCTGTGTTAACGTGTCTCTGTGTTAACGTGTCTCCGTGTTAACGTGTCTCGTGTTAACGTGTCTCTGTGTTAACGTGTCTCTATGTTTAACGTGTCTCTGTGTTAACGTGTCTCTGTAACGTGTCTCTGTGTTAACGGTGTTTGTTAACTGTTCTGTGTTAACGTGTCTCTGTGTTAACGTGTCTCTATGTTAACGTGTCTCTATAACGTGTCTCTGTGTTAACGTGTCTCTGTGTTAACGTGTTTCTTCCTGTGTTAACGTGTCTCTATGTGTAACGTGTCTCTGTGTTAACGTGTCTCTGTGTTAACGTGTCTCTCTGTGTTAACGTGTCTCTGTGTTAACGTGTTTCTGTGTTAACGTGTCTCTATGTTAACGTGTCTCTGTGTTAACGTGTCTCTGTGTTAACGTGTCTCTGTGTTAACGTGTCTCTGTGTTAACGTGTCTCTGTGTTAACGTGTCTCCGTGTTAACGTGTCTCTGTGTTAACGTGTCTCTGTGTTAACGTGTCTCTATGTTAACGTGTCTCTGTGTTAACGTGTCTCTGTGTTAACGTGTCTCTATGTTAACGTGTCTCTGTGTTAACGTGTCTCTGTGTTAACGTGTCTCTGTGTTAACGTTGTTTTCTCTGTGTTAACGTGTCTCTGTGTTAACGTGTCTCTGTGTTAACGTGTCTCTGTGTTAAGGTGTCTCTGTGTTAACGTGTCTCTATGTCTCCTGCAGGTACACACCACGGCCCGACGCTGTGGGCGGGGACTAACTCAGGGAGTGTGTATGCTTACGCACTGGAGGTTCCGGGTGTGGGGTCGGGGTCGGGGTCGGGGTCGGGGCGTGGGCGCGGTGGGGCGGGGGGTGAGGGGAGTGTGTGTGTGGAGGCGGTGTTGGGTAAAGAGATCCAGCTGATGCACAGAGCTCCGGTCGTGTCCATCTGTGTTCTGGACGGACGGGGGAAACCGTTACCAGAACCGTACCAAGCCTCTCTGGACCTGGCCACCGCTCCAGACATGACCAACCCACACTCTGTCCTCATCGCATCAGAGGAACAGCTCAAGGTACAAACACAGACAATATTATTATTATCAATACATTTCTATTATTTCTCTATTTTCTTTCTCTGCGTTGTTGGGAACGACCCGTCAGTCAGCATCTAACTGGTAGTCTACACCTGTTGGTTACCAAGCATTTCACTGGTAGTCTACACCTGTTGGTTACCAAGCATTTCACTGGTAGTCTACACCTGTTGGTTACCAAGCATTTCACTGGTAGTCTACACCTGTTGGTTACCAAGCATTTTTACTGGTAGTCTACACCTGTTGGTTACCAAGCATTTTCACTGGTAGTCTCTACACCTGTTGGTTACCAAGCCATTTCACTGGTAGTCTACACCTGTTGGTTTACCAAGCATTTCACTGGTAGTCTACACCTGTTGGTTACCAAGCATTTCACTGGTAGTCTACACCTGTTGGTTACCAAGCATTTCACTGGTAGTCTACACCTGTTGGTTACCAAGCATTTCACTGGTAGTCTACACCTGTTGGTTACCAAGCATCTCACTGGTAGTCTACACCTGTTGGTTACCAAGCATTTTCACTGGTAGTCTACACCCTGTTGGTTACCAAGCATTTCACTGGTAGTCTACACCTGTTGGTTACCAACTGGTAGTCTACACCTGTTTGGTTACCAAGCATTCACTGGTAGTCTACACCTGTTGGTTACCAAGCATTTCACTGGTAGTCTACACCTGTTGGTTACCAAGCATTTCACTGGTAGTCTACACCTGTTGGTTACCAAGCATTTCACTGGTAGTCTACACCTGTTGGTTACCAAGCATTTCACTGGTAGTCTACACCTGTTGGTTACCAAGCATTTCACTGGTAGTCTACACCTGTTGGTTACCAAGCATTTCACTGGTAGTCTACACCTGTTGGTTTACCAAGCATTTCACTGGTAGTCTACACCTGTTGGTTACAAGCATTTCACTGGTAGTCTACACCTGTTGGTTACCAAGCATTTCACTGGTAGTCTACACCTGTTGGTTACCAAGCATTTCACTGGTAGTCTACACCTGTTGGTTACCAAGCATTTCACTGGTAGTCTACACCTGTTGGTTACCACCATGTCACTGTTCTACACCTGTTGGTTACCAAGCATTTCACTGGTAGTCTACACCTGTTGGTTACCAAGCATTTCACTGGTAGTCTACACCTGTTGGTTACCAAGCATTTCACTGGTAGTCTACACCTGTTGGTTACCAAGCATTTCACTGGTAGTCTACACCTGTTGGTTAGTCTGGTAAGTTGGTTACCCAGCATTTCACTGGTAGTCTACACCTGTTGGTTACCAAGCATTTCACTGGTAGTCTACACCTGTTGGTTACCAAGCATTTCACTGGTAGTCTACACCTGTTGGTTACCAAGCATTTCACTGGTAGTCTACACCTGTTGGTTACCAAGCATTTCACTGGTAGTCTACACCTGTTGGTTACCAAGCATTTCACTGGTAGTCTACACCTGTTGGTTACCAAGCATGTGACGAATACAATTTGATTTGTTAAAGTCATTTTCTGTTCTCTCCCAACCACAAAGTATTTTCTCCTTAAATCTTTCGTCAGGTGTTCAGTCTTTCTAAGGTCAGTGTTAACAGGTATATTGTGTTAACAGGTGTTCAGTCGCCCTAAGGTCAGTGTTAACAGGTGTTCAGTCTTTCTAAGGTCAGTGTTAACAGGTATATTGTGTTAACAGGTGTTCAGTCTTTCTAAGGTCAGTGTTAACAGGTATATTGTGTTAACAGTCTCCCCAAGGTCAGTGTTAACAGGTGTTCAGTCTCCCCAAGGTCAGTGTTAACAGGTGTTCAGTCTTCCTAAGGTCAGTGTTAACAGGTATATTGTGTTAACAGGTGTTCAGTCTCCCCAAGGTCAGTGTTAACAGGTATATTGTGTTAACAGGTGTTCAGTCTTCCTAAGGTCAGTGTTAACAGGTATATTGTCTTAACAGGTGTTCAGTCTCCCCAAGGTCAGTGTTAACAGGTGTTCAGTCTTCCTAAGGTCAGTGTTAACAGGTGTTCAGTCTTCCTAAGGTCAGTGTTAACAGGTATATTGTGTTAACAGGTGTTCAGTCTTTCCAAGGTCAGTGTTAACAGGTATATTGTGTTAACAGGTGTTCAGTCTTCCTAAGGTCAGTGTTAACAGGTACAGTGGGGGAAAAAAATATTTAGTCAGCCACCAATTGTGCAAGTTCTCCCACTTAAAAAGATGAGAGAGACCTGTAATTTTAATCATAGGTACACGTCAACTATGACAGACAAAATGAGAAAGAAAAATCCAGAAAATCACATTGTAGGATTTGGAATGAATTTATTTGCAAATTATGGTGGAAAATAAGTATTTGGTCAATAACAAAAGTTTCTCAATACTTTGTTATATGCCCTTTGTTGGCAATGACACAGGTCAAACGTTTTCTGTAAGTCTTCACAAGGTTTTCACACACTGTTGCTGGTATTTTTTGCCCATTCCTCCATGCAGATCTCCTCTAGAGCAGTGATGTTTTGGGGCTGTCGCGCTGGGCAACACGGACTTTCAACTCCTTCCAAAGATTTTTCTATGGGGTTGAGATCTGGAGACTGGCTAGGCCACTCCAGGACCTTGAAATGCTTCTTACGAAGCCACTCCTCGTTGCCCGGGCGGTGTGTTTGGGATCATTGTCATGCTGAAAGACCCAGCCACGTTTCATCTTCAATGCCCTTGCTGATGGAAGGAGGTTTTCACTCAAAATCTCACGATACATGGCCCCATTCATTCTTTCCTTTACACGGATCAGTCGTCCTGGTCCCTTTGCAGAAAAACAGCCCCAAAGCATGATGTTTCCACCCCCCATGCTTCACAGTAGGTATGGTGTTCTTTGGATGCAACTCAGCATTCGTTGTCCTCCAAACACGGCGAGTTGAGTTTTTACCCAAAAAGTTATATTTTGGTTTCATCTGACCATATGACATTCTCCCCAATCCTCTTCTGGATCATCCAAATGCACTTCTAGCAAACTTCAGACGGGCCCTGGACATGTACTGGCTTAAGCAGGGGGGACACGTCTGGCACTGCAGGATTTGAGTCCTTGGCGGCGTAGTGTGTTTACTGATGGTAGGCTTTGTTACTTTGGTCCCCAGCTCTCTGCAGGTCATTCACTAGGGGGTCCCCGTGTGGTTCTGGGATTCTTGTGATCATTTTTTGACCCCACGGGGGTGAGATCTTGTGTGGAGCCCCAGATCGAGGGAGATTATCAGTGGTCTTGTATGTCTTCCATTTCCTAATAATTGCTCCCCACAGTTGATTTCTTCAAACCAAACAAGCTGCTGCTTACCTATTGCAGATTCAGTCTTCCCAGCCTGGTGCAGGTCTACAATTTAGTTTCTGGTGTCCTTTGACAGCTCTTTGGTCTTGGCCATAGTGGAGTTTGGTGTGACTGTTTGAGGTTGTGGACAGGTGTCTTTTATACTGATAACAAGTTCAAACAGGTGCCATAAATACAGGTAACGAGTGGGAGGACAGAGGAGGAGCCTCTTAAAGAAGAAGTTACAGGTCTGTGGAGAGCCAGAAATCTTGCTTGTTGTAGGTGACCAAATACTTATTTTCCACCATAAATTTGCAAATAAATTCATAAAAAAATCCTACAACGTGATTTTCTGAAAAAAAAACATTCTCAATTTGTCTGTCATAGTTGACGTGTACCTATGATGAAAATTACAGGCCTCTCTCATCTTTTTAAGTGGGAGAACTTGCACAATTGGTGGCTGACTAAATACTTTTTTTCCCCACTGTATATTGTGTTAACAGGTGTTCAGTCTTCCTAAGGTCAGTGTTAACAGGTATATTGTGTTAACAGGTGTTCAGTCTTCCTAAGGTCAGTGTTAACAGGTGTTCAGTCTCCCTAAGGTCAGTGTTAACAGGTATATTGTGTTAACAGGTGTTTCAGTCTCCTAAGGTCAGTGTTAACAGGTGTTCAGTCTCTTCCAAGGTCAGTGTTAACAGGTGTTCAGTCAGTTTTCTAAGGTCAGTGTTAACAGGTATATTGTGTGTTAACAGGTGTTTCAGTCTCCCAAGGTCAGTGTTAACAGGTATATTGTGTTAACAGGTGTTCAGTCTCCCCAAGGTCAGTGTTAACAGGTGTTCAGTCTCCCCTAAGGTCAGTGTTAACAGGTATATTGTGTTAACAGGTGTTCAGTCTCCCCAAGGTCAGTGTTAACAGGTGTTCAGTCTCCCCAAGGTCAGTGTTAACAGGTGTTCAGTCTTTCTAAGGTCAGTGTTAACAGGTATATTGTGTTAACAGGTGTTCAGTCTCCCCAAGGTCAGTGTTAACAGGTATATTCATTGTTAACAGGGTTCCAGTCTCCCCAAGGTCAGTGTTAACAGGTGTTCAGTCTCCCTAAGGTCAGTGTTAACAGGTATATTGTGTTAACAGGTGTTCAGTCTTTCCTAAGGTCAGTGTTAACAGGTGTTCAGTCTCCCCAAGGTCAGTGTTAACAGGTGTTCAGGGTGTCTTTCTAAAGGTCAGTGTTAACAGGTATATTGTGTTTAACAGGTGTTCAGTCTCCCCAAGGTCAGTGTTAACAGGTGGTCCAGTCTTTCCTAAGGTCAGTGTTTAAAAGGTATATTGTGTTAACAGGTATTCAGTCTCCCTAAGGT
>CM072232.1:54507546-54522546 GCA_036851935.1 Coregonus suidteri | reverse complement strand
GTCGTGAGGGAGCTTGTTCCACCATTGGGGTGCCAGAGCAGCGAACAGTTTTGACTGGGCTGAGCGGAAACTTGTCCTGCACAGAGATGTACGAGTCTTTGTGGACGGGAGCAGACGTTCAACATCATTTCGTTTCGACCTAGCGGACCTAATATACACTACATGACCAAAAGAATGTGGACACCTGCTCGTCCAACATCTCATTTCAAAATCATGGGCATTAATATGGAGTTGGTCCCCCCTTTGCTGCTATAACAGCCTCCACTCTTCTGGGAAGGCTTTCCCAACAAAATATAGCAGAAGGAATAGAATTCCCGTTGAAAATATCCCTTAATAAACGGTTGTTGAATTTCTTATCTAGTAAACCTCTGCCATTCACCTGGATATCGCTTACAATAAATGTTCCAACATATGCATTATTCTGAAGTCAAGATTTTATCCCACTACAGCTTTTATAACGATGTCGTATTCCTAGCTTGGAACCTCAAAGTTGTATCTTTTCATAAATTCTCACCCCATAAATAGACTCCCACTAATACTAACTAATTGGCTGACAATTAGAGCCAATTACGGTAAAATAACATCTTGTTTCTATGTATTATTCCAGAAACGATGAGGATGTTTTTAACCTTTTAACCCAGTTGACTTTTGATATCTGATTAAAGAGAGAGAAGTCTAAATAAAAAATTTAATAATATGCCGCCATCCACAAACCGTGCATGTGTATGGGTGGTCCCGGGGATAACATACTCATGTGCGCTTGCTTTTACAGAGGGACCACAAATACTTACCATCATGAAGTGGCTTTGTACAATAGCCTATCTAAGGTACAAAAAGTGGATTTGGGAATGACAATAGATGAAAAAAGATAGGATGCCCCTCAGCTTTGGATAAAAGCTGACCTAACCATGAGGATCATTTATTTTTTGATAGATTCCGTTACAGGATTCGAATTCACAGCCTTAAGATTTTTGGTGATCTTTACACCAAAGGTAGGTTACAGTATCTTTTTCAGAGATGTTACGATCTGCTGGATTGACAGCTCCTTTCAGAAACAAACATCTCGCATTTGGAAAGATTTAATACCAAACCTGAGATTTTTTGGAGAACTGCATCATTAATATCCAATGCTAATCTAGTTTGTGACGCATTTCGCCAGCTGGGATATCTTGATCTCTCTGGCCTGGAACGTAATGCCTTCAAAATTGACTTTGATAAACTAATGAGCATAAGGTTTGAGATGCTAACAAAAATTAAAAAGGTGAGATCGGACAACCTTGTCGTATTCCTTTGTAAATGTTAAACCTTGAGGATGGCAGAGTTTGATACAGCCAGAGTTCTAATTGCATCAACTAAAAAATTACCAAACTTCAAATACTTAAGCCAATCAAAGATAAAATTGTGACTTGCGGTATCAAATGCTTTCTGAAAATCAAAAAATAAAATAACAGGGAAGTCATCCAATAGATCACAGTACAACCAAATCTAACACCAGCCTCAGATTATTAGATATTATGGCGCCCTTTCATAAACCCTGATTGACATTCATCAATCAGATCATTCAAGCACGACTTTAACCTTTTCGCAAAGATTGAGGCTATAATTTTGTGGTCGTTATTTAGGAGTGTGATTGGATGCCAATTATCAATAATTAGGAGATCCCTGTGTGGTTTAGGTATAAGACTAATAACCACTTGTTTCAGAGAGGCAGGCAGTTTATAGCCTCCTTGTGCTATTTCTTCAGAGAAGGTTTTGTAAAATTCAGAGGTTAATCCATCACAACCTGGAGATTTGTAATTTTTTAATTGAGAAACCCCATATTGGATGTCCATAATGGATAAATCTTGACAACAAGACCGATTTTAGAATTCTTCACTAACCGAGTTTACATTCTGTATAGAATCAAGGAGATCCTTAGAGTCACTCAAACTGTTATCTAAAGGAGTAAAGATGATCATAAATCTTTGTGGTAAAGTCTGATACCAACTCTCTATCCTCAGAGGTTACCCCATTCATCTTACATTTCTGAAGTGTGTAGAGTTCCCCTCTCCTCTTTTCCAAATTAAAAAAAGTATCTACTGTTCTTTTAGCCTTTTTCAAGCCATTGTTTTCTGAATCTTATGAAGGCTCCTCGAGCCTTTTCCTCATAAAATGTATTTAGTTGATTCTGTAAATCAATCTCGTTATTATGATCAAGATGCTCGATCTCTGTGATATCAGCAATGTTCTTAGAGACCTCAGCTACATCACATCTCCTTCTTAAAGCCGTTTCCCGTAAGTAATACAGGCTGAGCGGATTTTAAATTTAAACAGAAATTAGATTCTTAATCACATTTTTTTTTTAAATCATCATGCAATAGCAATGAATTATTCAATTTCCAAAAACCACCAGAGTATTTCTTATCATCATTACTGCGCATTCTCACAGTCGGCCAATATGACTTTATGATCCGTCAGGACTACAGCCAGTGTTTTTACCTCTACAGTGCTGGGCTCAAGACTAGTGGTGATCACCCACAAGTCGTACATTTTGGAGAAATGTCCTCTGGTCTGATGAAACAAAAATAGAACTGTTTGGCCATAATGACCATCGTTATGTTTGGAGGAAAAAAGGGGGTTGCTTGCAAGCCGAAGAACACCATCCCAACCGTGAAGCACGGGGGTGGCAGCATCATGCTGTGGGGGTGCTTTGTTGCAGGAGGGACTGGTGCACTTCACAAAATAGATGGCATCATGAGGAAGGAAAATTATGTGGATATATTGAAGCAACATGTCAAGAGATCAGTCAGGAAGTTAAAGCTTGGTCGCAAATGGGTCTTCCAAATGGACAATGACCCCAAGCATACTTCCAGAGTTGTGTCAAAATGGCTTAAGGACAACAAAGTCAAGGTATTGGAGTGGCCATCACAAAGCCCTGACCTCAATCCTATAGAAAAATTGTGGGCAGAACTGAAAAAGCGTGTGCGAGCAAGGAGGCCTACAAACCTGACTCAGTTACACCAGCTCTGTCAGGAGGAATGGGCCAAAATTCACCCAACTTATTGTGGGAAGCTTGTGGAAGGCTACCCGAAACGTTTGACCCAAGTTAAACAATTTAAAAGGCAATGCTACCAAATACTAATTGAGTGTATGTAAACTTCTGACCCACTGGGAATGTGATGAAATAAATAAAAGCTGAAATAAATCATTCTCTCTACTATTATTCTGACATTTCACATCCTTAAAATAAAGTGGTGATCCTAAATGACCTAAAACAGGGAATTGTTACTAGGATTAAATGTCAGAAATTGTGAAAAACAGAGTTTAAATGTATTTGGCTAAAGTATATGTAAACTTCCGACTTCAACTGTAGGTGGGAGGGCATACAGGCTTCATTACACCAGCTGTTCTTAGAAACACAAGATTGTTAAATGGAAACGCACCATCGCAGGCAATTGAGTTTTCAATGCAAAACTTTTCTAAATGTCAAATGACAAATAATCACTGGACAAAGTTAATGGAAACAGCTAATGATTAGGTGATTAGGCCTTTCTCGGGCTAAACTCTCCCATGGTGCACTAGGGGTCGTTACCCAGTATCAACAACACAGCTCTGATACTGTTCTCTGTCTCCATAGTGATGACACAGCCACGCCTCTCCGGGCCAACGGAACTCACCGGAACCAGGCGGCTGAAGGTACGTAGAACGCTTCTCATTGGCCCTTTCTGCTAACGGTTACTAGCTGGCTGCCAACCAATCCCCTTTCACATTGCCTCAGTCTGACCTACAACCCTTCACCCTCAGGGTTAACCGAGGACCCCCAGTGTGGCCTCTCCTCCCCGCCTCCCATCTCCCCCCTGGACTCCCCCCTCAGCATGGCGGACCTCAGCCTGGACACCACCGGAGACCTCACTGTAGAGGACGTCAGGGACTTCCTCACGTAAGATATTTACATTTTGGTCATTTTAGCAGACGCTCTTATCCAGAACGACTTACAGTTAGTATATTCATATTAAGACAGCTAGGTGGGACAACCACATATTACAGTAGTTAGTATATTCACATTAAGACAGCTAGGTGGGACAACCACATATTACAGTAGTTAGTATATTCACATTAAGACAGCTAGGTGGGACAACCACATATTACAGTAGTTAGTATATTCACATTAAGATAGCTAGGTGGGACAACCACATATTACAGTAGTTAGTATATTCATATTAAGACAGCTAGGTGGGACAACCACATATTACAGTAGTTAGTATATTCATATTAAGATAGCTAGGTGGTACAACCACATATTACAGTAGTTAGTATATTCATATTAAGATAGCTAGGTGGGACAACCACATATTACAGTAGTTAGTATATTCATATTAAGACAGCTAGGTGGACAACCACATATTACAGTAGTTAGTATATTCATATTAAGACAGCTAGGTGGGACAACCACATATTACAGTAGTTAGTATATTCATATTAAGACAGCTAGGTGGGACAACCCACATATTACAGTAGTTAGTATATTTCATATTAAGACAGCTAGGTGGGACAACCACATATTACAGTAGTTAGTATATTCATATTAAGATAGCTAGGTGGGACAACCACATATTACAGTAGTTAGTATATTCATATTAAGATAGCTAGGTGGGACAACCACATATTACAGTAGTAGTTAGTATATTCACATTAAGATAGCTAGGTGGGACAACCACATATTACAGTAGTTAGTATATTCACATTAAGACAGCTAGGTGGGACAACCACATATTACAGTAGTTAGTATATTCACATTAAGATAGCTAGGTGGGACAACCACATATTACAGTAGTTAGTATATTCATATTAAGATAGCTAGGTGGTACAACCACATATTACAGTAGTTAGTATATTCATATTAAGATAGCTAGGTGGGACAACCACATATTACAGTAGTTAGTATATTCATATTAAGACAGCTAGGTGGGACAACCACATATTACAGTAGTTAGTATATTCACATTAAGATAGCTAGGTGGGACAACCACATATTACAGTCGTTCAAGTAAAGCATTCTGTATAACCAGCTTTTACATTAGTTAGTATATTCATAGTAAGATAGCTAGGTGGTACAACCACATATTGAGTAGTTAGTATATTCATATTAAGACAGCTAGGTGGGACAACCACATATTACAGTAGTTAGTCTATTCACATTAAGATAGCTAGGTGGGACAACATGCATTAGCCAATTAAAATCACATGACGTAGCTAGTTGCGCATGATCAAAGGCTACATGTTAGCTATTCCCACATTAAGACCTGCTAGGTTAGCACAACCACATATTACCAGTAGTTAGTATATTATATCCGGTTCAAATTCTGTATCAGACAATTTTAAATAGTTGATATTCAGATGGACGTGCTAGAAGACTTTCCCATATTACAGGGTCCTTAATATTCACAGTCAGTGTAGGGAGTACAACCACATATTACACTAGTTAGTATAGTGCATAGGGAGAATAGCTAGGTGGAAGACCATCTTACAGTAGTTAGTATATTCAACAGGAGATAGCTAGGTGGGTGACAACCATATTACAGTAATGTATAAAGAGTTGGACTGTGTTAGAATAGGGAAACTATTCACATTAAGACTATCTCTAGGTGGGACAACCACATATTACAGTAGTTAGTATATTCAATTAAGACACTAAGGTGGGGGAGCAACCACATATTACAGTAGTTAGTAAAACATGTTAAGAAAGCTAGGTGGTACAGGACCACATATTACAGTAGTTAGGGTATTCACATTAGACAGCTAGGGTGGGACAACCACATATTTACAGTCGTTGCAAGTGAAAACATTCTTAAATAAAGCAGCTTTCGCAGAATCAGTGCTAAAAGAAAGGCAATTACAAGGTAAGGTCTTCAGCAAAGAAATTTATTACATGTTTTATTCGGAGGGGTATTAAACTTGATGTACTCATTAAAGGAGGGTTCTTGCAAACAGAGAACACCCATTTTAATACAATATCAGCCAATCTCCATTGACGTAGTTGCGGATCAAAGGCTACAATGTTAGCTGTTCCCCTTACTTAAACCACATGGCTCATTTCTCCACTATGCTAACCTCACCAGGTGGCCATGATTATATCCGGTTCAAATTCTGTATCAGACAATTTAAATAGTGTAGGGAGTCAATAGGAAGACTTTCTCCCATGTAGGAGTCAACAGGAAGACTATCTCCCAGTGTAGGGAGTCAACAGGAAGACTATCTCCCAGTGTAGGGAGTCAACAGGAAGACTATCTCCCAGTGTAGGGAGTCAACAGGAAGACTATCTCCCAGTGTAGGGAGTCAACAGGAAGACTATCTCCCAGTGTAGGGAGTCAACAGGAAGACTATCTCCCAGTGTAGGGAGTCAACAGGAAGAATATCTCCCAGTGTAGGGAGTCAACAGGAAGAATATCTCCCAGTGTAGGGAGTCAACAGGAAGAATATCTCCCAGTGTAGGGAGTCAACAGGAAGAATATCTCCCAGTGTAGGGAGTCAACAGGAAGAAATATCTCCCCAGTGTAGGGAGTCAACAGGAAGACTATCTCCCAGTGTAGGGAGTCAACAGGAAGACTATCTCCCAGTGTAGGGAGTCAACAGGAAGAATATCTCCCAGTGTAGGGAGTCAACAGGAAGAATATCTCCCAGTGTAGGGAGTCAACAGGAAGAATATCTCCCAGTGTAGGGAGTCAACAGGAAGAATATCTCCCAGTGTAGGAAGTCAACACGAAGACTATCTCCCAGTTTAGGGAGTCAACAGGAAGACTATCTCCCAGTGCGGGGAGTCAACAGGAAGACTATCTCCCAGTGCGGGGAGTCAACAGGAAGACTATCTCCCAGTGCGGGGAGTCAACAGGAAGACTATCTCTCCAGTGTGGGGAGTCAACAGGAAGACTATCTCCCAGTGTAGGGAGTCAACAAGAAGACTATCTCACAGTGCGGGGAGTCAACAGGAAGACTATCTCCCTGTGTAGGGAGTCAACAGGAAGACTATCTCCCTGTGTAGGGAGTCAACAGGAAGAATATCTCCCAGTGTAGGGAGTCAACAGGAAGACTATCTCCCAGTGTAGGGAGTCAACAGGAAGACTATCTCCCAGTGCAGGGAGTCAACAGGAAGACTATCTCCCAGTGTAGGGAGTCAACAGGAAGACTATCTCCCAGTGCAGGGAGTCTGGCTCCTGGTGATCGTTGCAGGTCCAATCTGAGATATCGTTTTTCCCTTTCAAATGTAGAATGACATTTATTGTGTTAGTGGTTTGAGAAGAGAAGTGCAGCCAAATTGATGTGATACGGATTAAACAAACATGTCATTTATGTGGAAAACAAGCCTTTTGAATGTTGTGGAACGTAACGTCAGTAAGTATCCTTTAGTCAAGGACGTGGATGATCCTGTTATATCGGCACCACACTAGAGACAGTATATATGATCCTGTTATATGATCCTGTTAAATCGGCACCACACTAGAGACAGTAAATATGATCCTGTTATATGATCCTGTTAAATCGGCACCACACTAGAGACAGTAATATGATCCTGTTATATGATCCTGTTAAAATCGGCACCACACTAGAGACAGTAAATATGATCCTGTTATATGATCCTGTTAAATCGGCACCACACTAGAGACAGTAAATATGATCCTGTTATATGATCCTGTTAAATCGGCACCACACTAGAGACAGTAAATATGTTAATCCTGTTATAATGATCCTGTTATAATCGGCACCACACTAGAGACAGTAAATATGATCCTGTTATATGATCCTGTTAAATCGGCACCACACTAGAGAGACAGTAAATATGATCCTGTTATATGATCCTGTTAAATCGGCACCACACTAGAGACAGTAAATTATGATCCTGTTATATGATCCTGTTTAAATCGGCACCACACTAGAGACAGTAAATATGATCCTGTTATATGATCCTGTTAAATCGGCACCACACTAGAGACAGTAAATATGATCCTGTTATATGATATATCCTGTTAAATCGGCACCACACTAGAGACAGTAATATGATCCTGTTATATGATCCTGATATATCGGCACTACACTAGAGACAGTATTTATGATCCTGTTATATGATCCTGTTATATGATCCTGTTATATGATCCTGTTATATCGGCACCACACTAGAGACAGTAAATATGATCCTGTTATATGATCCTGTTAAATCGGCACCACACTAGAGACAGTAAATATGATCCTGTTATATGATCCTGTTTATATCGGCACCTGTTACTAGAGACAGTAAATATGATCCTGTTATATGATCCTGTTATATGATCCTGTTATATCGGCACCACACTAGAGACAGTTTATATGATCCTGTTATATGATCCTGTTATATGATCCTGTTATATGATCCTGTTATATGACCCTGTTATATATGATCCTATTATATGATCCTGTTATATGATCCTGTTATATGATCCTGTTATATGATCCTGTTATATGATCCTGTTATATGATATGATCCTGATATATGATATGATCCTGTTATATGATCCTGTTAAATCGGCACCACACTAGAGACAGTAATATATGATCCTGTTATATGATCCTGTTAAATCGGCACATACACTAGAGACAGTATATATGATCCTGTTATATATGATCCTGTTTATATCGGCACCCACACTAGAGACGTGTATATATGATCCTGTTATATGATCCTGTGTATATGATCCTGTTATATCGGCACCACACTAGAGACAGTATATATGATCCTGTTTTTATATGATCCTGTTATATCGGCACACCACCTAGAGATGATCAGTTATATATGATCCTGTCCTTATTGATCCTGTTATATCGGCACCACACTAGAGACAGACCAAGTGAAGGAGAACAAGTTAACATGAAATATGGAGGTTTTCAAATATCCCTCTGGTGGCCCAGTTGACCTTTTTAAAGAGATGCCATTGGTTGGTAGAGAACAAGATTAGGGCCTTTGATAGGTTGATGCGGAAGTTGTTACAGGAAGTAAACACGGCCACCTGGTGAAGTTAGCATAGGGCTAAATGTGGCAGGTTATGTAATGGGAACAGCTAACATGTAGCCTTTGATCACATGCGACTACGTCAACGATTTTAATTGCCTGATGGGTAAACTAAAACGTCAACTTTTTCTAATATTCGCCAAGTATGGACCAATAGGTTTTTTGGGAAAATGGGCAGGGACACATTGACATATGATTTACGTGTGTGTGTGTGTGTGTGTGTGTGTGTGTGTGTGTGTGTGTGAGAGAGCAGTACCGTGGACGAGGTAGAGAATAACTTGAGGAACGTCTCAGAGGAGGACGGATGCTCTCTAGGAATCCTCATCAACTGAACAGGTAACTAGTACACACTATACACACCACTACACACACCACTATACACTATACACACACACACACACACACACACACACACACACACACACACACCACTACACACACACACACACACACACACACACACACACCACACAACCACACACGCCCACACACACACACACCATCACACTACACACACACACACACACACACACACCACACACACACACTACTACACAAACACACACCACTACACACATTACATTTACATTTTAGTCATTTAGCAAGACCCTTATCCAGAGCGACTTACAGTTAGTGAATACATTATTATTTTTTTATACTGGCCCCCCGTGGGAATCGAACCCACAACCCTGGCGTTGCAAACGCCATGCTCTATCAACTGACTACATCCCTGCCGGCCATTCCCTCCCCTACCCTGGACGACGCTGGGCCAATTGTGCGCCGCCCATGAGTCTCTCCCTGTCGCGGCCCTCTCTGCCCACAGAGCCTTGATTCGAACCAGGATCTCTAGTGTCACAGTTAGCACTGCGAAGCAGTGCCTTAGACCACTGCCCCGCCACTCAGGAGACACCACCACACCACAGTTTCTAATGGAGTGAGGTCAGGGGTGTAAACTTTCAGAGTTCAGTCTACATTCCAAATACACTCCACCCCTGCTCAATACATCTCCTCTCTCTCTCTCCCTCTCCCCTCCCCCTCCACCCTCTCTCTCTCCCTCCCTCCCCCACCCTCCTCTCCCTCTCTTCTCCCTCCCCCCTCCCTCTCCCCTCCCTCCACCCTCCCTCCTCCCTCCCCCCCCCCTCTCCTCCTCCCTCTCCTCTCTCCCCCCTCCCTCCCTCCTCCCCTCTCTCTCCCCCCCTCCCTCTCCCCTCCCTCTCTCTCCCCCCTCCCTCTCTCCTCCCTCTCTCTCCCCTCCCTCCCTCTCTCCCCTCCCTCTCTCTCTCCCTCCCTCTCTCCTCCTTTCCCTCTCCCCCCACCCCCCCCTCTCTCTCTCCCCTCCCCCCACCCTCTCTCTCTCTCTCTCCCCCCCCACCCACCCTCTCTCTCTTCCCTCTCCCTCCCCCCCCCCTCTCTCTTCTCTCTCTCCCTCCCTCTCTCTTCTCTCTGGGGTTGGTCGTAGTAAATCCTGTAAATATCTAGTCTGCTTCCCCCTGGTGGACACATCATATGACCACTCCATTTCCATCCCAGTATGTTGATGAGGGAATCCTTTCCTCTGATCAACTCTAGTGATCTGATGATCTGTTCTAGACCTACTATAGATGTAATATAGGTGTCTGTCTGTCTGTCTGTCTGTCCACCAGGTCTGCTGTGTTGTGGGAGGATCTGGACTTTTCTGGACTACAGACAGACATCATGTGACCGCTACCTACCACCATTACTCCTCCCCTCCACCTCTCCTCTCCTCCCCCCATCACGGCCTGCCAGTACTGGGCTTTTTGGACTGACCATGTGAGGAAAGGACTCAAGGACATCATGATGGACTGTTATCTAACCACTAACACACACTACACCCGGTCAGCACGTTTGGATGGACCTGGAATGTGGTTCAGTGTTCTGTATTGTCCCCTCCCTCCTCCCTCCCTACCTCCCCCATCCCTGAAGAAAAGTCCTCCCTCCCTTCCCCTCCCACTACCTCCCTCCCTCCCCCTCCCTCCCTCCCTCCCTCCCTCCCTCCCTCCTCCCTTCCATCCCTTCCCTCCCTCCCTCCCTCCCTCCCTCCCTCTCTCCCCTTCCCTCCCCTCCTTCCCTCCCTCCCTCCCCCTCTCCCTCTCATCCTCCATCCCTCCCCCTCCCTCCTCCCTCCCTATATCCCTCCTCCCTCCCTCCCTCCCTCCCTCCATCCCTCCCCCCTCCCTCCATCCCCCCAGTCCCTCCCTCCATCCCTCCTCCCTCCCTCCCTACATCCCTCCTCCCTCCCTCCTCCCTCCCTCCCTCCCTCCATCCCTCCCTCCTCCTCCCCTCCCTCCATCCCATCCTCCCTCCCTCCTTCCCCCCTCCCTCCCTCCCTCCCTCCTCATCCCTCCATCCCTCCCTCCTCCTTCCTCCTCCCTCCATCCCTCCATCCCTCCCTCCTCCATTCCTCCTCCCTCCTCCTTCCTCCATCCCTCCCCCCATCCCTCCTCCTCCCTCCCTCCTCATCCCTCCTCCTCCATTCCCTCCCCTCCATCCCTCCCTCCTCCCTCCCTCCCTCCCTCCCCCCCCATCTCTCCCCCCCTCCATCTCTCATCCCCTCATCAACTGTGAACATGGAGGGAGAGAGATGGAGGTATAACTTAATGTTGAGTAGAGAGATGCCTAACACAGTGAAGTATACAGTATTCCCAGAGTACCGGAGCCGTAGTACACCGTATTACCTTTCCACAGTATTACAGTATTACATGTTTTTAACATGAAGGAACTAACCATGAAGGTTTTTGTATTGATGTTGTTGCTATAGATACAGTATGTTTTTTTTTATACCTCTGATAAAAGCTATTTTATATTGTAGGTATTCTGGAGCGCTAAGCTAACGGTTAGCTAACAGTCCTAGAGAGCTAACGGTTAGCTAACAGTCTAGAGAGCTAACGGTTAGTTAAATGCTATCTGTCTAAGAGCGCTAAGCTAACGGTTAGCTAACAGTCTAGAGAGCTAACGGTTAACAATCTAGAGCTAACGGTTAGTTAAATGCTATCTGTCAAGAGCGCTAAGCTAACGGTTAGCTAACAGTCTAGAGAGCTAACGGTTAGCTAACAGTCTAGAGAGCTAACGGTTAGCTAACAGTCTAGAGAGCTAACGGTTAGTTAGTTAATGCTATCTGTCAAGAGCGCTAACTGAACTGTTTTTAATAATGGGAGGGGGGGGGGGGTCAGGCTGGCTGAATCTCAATAGTCTGAAGATGCTTCCTCTCGCCTCCTCACCTCTCCTTCATCTGCACAGAAAAACACAGGACAAGTGAAAACAGTATGAAGAATATATGATGAGGGAATTAGCTTTCAGGTGACCTCGGGTCTTTCAGATCAGAAGGAGACGACGACGAGAGCTGCTTTAGATTGTTGGGACGCCGTCTGGGTGAAGCAGTGTGTTCTGGGTAACAGAGGAGGACGTATCACCAGTCAAGATTTGTTTTAACCCTTTTTTTAACTTTTACAGTGTAAAATATATTTAGGTTGGGACCCCCCCCCCGAGGAGACGAGACAGGTTCTACCAACGATCAGAGAACGTAGAACCTGTCACCATAGTTATCGCTAAGCAGTATTCTGTGGTTGGGTCGGGGGACTTCCGTGTTAAAGGGACCTCATTAGAGGACTGGAACAGAGCAGAGAGGAGGGCCTGTCTTCGTCCGTCTCACTAACTGACCACTCGTAGCCATGGGAACCAGGAACAGAGTCTTTATTTCCTGTAGAGTTCTGATCATCTAGTGGTACTGAAGGAGAATGTTAATAAAGTATTTACTCCTAAACAGCTCTCTGGTCTGGTGTCTGACTGTCTGGTGTCTGACTGTCTGGTGTCTGTCTGGTGTCTGGTGTCTGACTGTCTGTCTGGTCTGGTGTCTGACGGTCTGGTCTGGTGTCTGACTGTCTGACTGTCTGGTCTGGTGGTCTGACTGTCTGTCTGTCTGACTGTCTGGTCTGGTGTCTGACTGTCTGGTGTCTGACTGTCTGGTGTCTGACTGTCTGTCTGGTGTCTGACTGTCTGGTCTGGTGTCTGACTGTCTGGTGTCTGACTGTCTGGTCTGGTGTCTGTCTGTCTGGTGTCTGGTCTGGTGTCTGACTGTCTGGTCTGGTGTCTGACTGTCTGGTCTGGTGTCTGACTGTCTGGTGTCTGACTGTCTGGTCTGGTGTCTGACTGTCTGTCTGACTGGTCTGGTGTCTGACTGTCTGTCTGGTGTCTGTCTCTGGTCTGGTGTCTGACTGTCTGGTCTGGTGTCTGACTGTCTGGTCTGGTGTCTGACTGTGTCTGTCTGGTGTCTGACTGTCTGGTGTCTGACTGTCCTGACTGTCTGGTCTGGTGTCTGACTGTCTGGTCTGACTGTCTGACTGTCTGGTCTGGTCTGGTGTCTGGTGTCTGACTGTCTGGTCTGGTGTCTGACTGTCTGACTGTCTGGTGTCTGACTGTCTGGTCTGGTGTCTGACTGTCTGGTCTGGTGTCTGACTGTCTGGTCTGGTGTCTGACTGTCTGGTCTGGTGTCTGACTGTCTGGTCTGGTGTCTGGTCTGGTCTGGTGTCTGACTGTCTGGTCTGGTGTCTGACTGTCTGGTCTGGTGTCTGACTGTCTGGTCTGGTGTCTGTCTGGTCTGGTGTCTGACTGTCTGTCTGGTCTGGTGTCTGACTGTCTGGTCTGGTGTCTGACTGTCTGGTCTGGTGTCTGACTGTCTGTCTGACTGTCTGGTGTCTGACTGTCTGGTCTGGTCTGACTGTCTGGTCTGGTGTCTGACTGTCTGACTGTCTGGTCTGGTGTCTGGTCTGGTGTGGTGTCTGACGTCTGGTCTGGTGTCTGACTGTCTGGTGTCTGACTGTCTGACTGTGTCTGTCTGGTCTGGTCTGGTGTCTGACTGGTCTGGTCTGGTGTCTGACGTCTGACTGTCTGGTCTGGTCCTGACTGTCTGGTCTGGTCTGGTGTCTGACTGTCTGGTCTGGTGTCTGGTCTACTGTCTGGTCTAGTGTCTGGTCTGGTGTCTGGTGTCTGACTCTGGTGTCTGACTGTCTGGTCTGGTGTCTGACTGTCTGTCTGGTCTGGTCTGGTGTCTGACTGTCTGGTGTCTGACTGTCTGGTCTCTGGTGTCTGACTGGTCTGGTGTCTGTCTGGTCTGGTGTCTGACTGGTCTGGTGTCTGACTGTCTGGTGTCTGACTGTCTGTCTGGTGTCTGGTGTCTGGTCTATGTCTGTCTGGTCTGGTCTGGTGTCTGACTGTCTGGTCTGGTGTCTGACTGTCTGGTCTGGTGTCTGGTGTCTGACTGTCTGGTCTGGTGTCTGACTGTCTGGTCTGGTGTCTGACTGTCTGGTGTCTGGTGTCTGACTGTCTGGTCTGGTGTCTGACTGTCTGGTGTCTGACTGTCTGACTGTCTGGTGTCTGACTGTCTGGTCTGGTGTCTGACTGGTCTGGTCTGGTGTCTGACTGTCTGGTCTGGTGTCTGACTGTCTGGTGTCTGACTGTCTGGTCTGTCTGACTGTCTGGTGTCTGACTGTCTGTCTGGTGTCTGGTCTGGTGTCTGTGTCTGGTCTGGTGTCTGACTGTCTGGTGTCTGACTGTCTGGTCTGGTGTCTGTCTGTCTGTCTGGTCTGGTGTCTGACTGTCTGGTCTGGTGTCTGACTGTCTGGTGTCTGACTGTCTGGTCTGGTGTCTGACTGTCTGGTCTGGTGTCTGACTGTCTGGTGTCTGACTGTCTGGTCTGACTGTCTGGTCTGGTGTCTGACTGTCTGGTCTGGTGTCTGTCTGTCTGGTGTCTGACTGTCTGGTGTCTGGTGTCTGGTCTGGTGTCTGGTCTGGTGTCTGGTGTAGTGTCTGGTCTGGTGTCTGGTCTGGTGTCTGACTGTCTGGTGTCTGGTGTCTGACTGTCTGGTGTCTGACTGTCTGGTCTGGTGTCTGTCTGGTCTGGTGTCTGACTGTCTGTCTGGTGTCTGGTGTCTGACTGTCTGGTGTCTGACTGTCTGGTGTCTGGTGTC
>CM072232.1:54494924-54507046 GCA_036851935.1 Coregonus suidteri | reverse complement strand
TGGGGTGGAACGGAGTGGGGGGGTGTTACCTTGCTGGTGGGGTAGTAACAAAGATGGGGTGTTTTTCCCTTTGCGGGTAGGGGTAGAAAACGGGATGGGGTGTGTTTTTACCTTGCGGGTGGGGTAGAAACGGAGATGGGAATATTGTTCCCTTGTTTGGTAGGGGTAGAAATGGGATGGGGTGTGTTCCCCTTGCGGTAGGGGGGGAAAACGGAGTTTGGGGTGGGGGTTCCCTTCCCTGGTGGGGTGTAACGGAGATGGGTGTGTTCCCTTTGCTGGTGGGGGTAGAAAGGGAGATGGGGGGGGTGTTCCCTTGGGGGTAGGGGGGGTTTGGGGGCGTTTCTTTCCCAGACACTCTACTTTTCCCGGAGGGCGTCTAAACCCTTGTCTGAAAAGGACTTCAGACTCTTCCTTTGCTGAGGGGACCCTCCATCGTTGGGGAGCTTTAGGGTCAGGGTAAAACCGGGGACAACAACAGAGAGATAGAAAGTTTTCCCAACAGATAGAACAGCTTAACAACACACCAGAGGGGACAGGGGGACCTGGAGACAGAGAGATAGAACAGCTTAACAACACACCAGAGGGGACACCTGGAGAGTCATCTTACCATTGGCCAGTTTAGCCTGGGGTTAGCACCAACATACAAAAACTGGTCACAACAGTGGGTTAGTGCAACAGGTGTGTGACTCCAGTCAAATGACTTGATAGAAAATCAAATAACTTGAGCCTTGACTTGAGACTGATGACTTGAAATGGTCCCTGGCCGGGTTTAGTAAAGTTTTGTCACTCATTTTGTAGCACCGAGTCTCCGTGGATTACTCTCCACACAGCCAAAAAAAAACGTGCACAACAGATTGGCTAGTGAAACGCACCCTCTGATTGGACCAGCAAACTGTCAATCACCACAGGTCAGGTGAGCTAGCGAACAGAGTGCTGCTGTGCTGTTCAGCTCTAGGATCAGCTGCAGAGAGAGAGGACTGCCATAAATAAATATACAGCTAGGATCAGCTGCAGAGAGAGAGGACTGCCATAAATAAAATATACAGCTAGGATCAGCTGCAGAGAGAGAGGACTGCCATAAATAAATATATACAGCTAGGATCAGCTGCAGAGAGAGAGGACTGCCATAAAAAATATACAGCTAGGATCAGCTGCAGAGAGAGAGGACTGCCATAAATAAATATACAGCTCTAGGATCAGCTGCAGAGAGAGAGGACTGCCATAAAAAAATATACAGCTCTAGGATCAGCTGCAGAGAGAGAGGACTGCCATAAATAAATAAATATACAGCTAGGATCAGCTGCAGAGAGAGAGAGGACTGCCATAAATAAATATACAGCTAGGATCAGCTGCAGAGAGAGAGGACTGCCATAAATAAATATACAGCTAGGATCAGCTGCAGAGAGAGAGGACTGCCATAAATAAATATACAGCTCTAGGATCAGCTGCAGAGAGAGAGGACTGCCATAAATAAATATACAGCTAGGATCAGCTGCAGAGAGAGGAGGGACTGCCATAAATAAATATACAGCTAGGATCAGCTGCAGAGAGAGAGGACTGCCATAAATAAATATACAGCTAGGATCAGCTGCAGAGAGAGAGGACTGCCATAAATATAAGCTTCTATACAGCTAGGATCAGCTGCAGAGAGAGAGGACTGCCATAAATAAATATACAGCTCTAGGATCAGCTGCAGAGAGAGAGGGACTGCCATAAATAAATATACAGCTCTAGGATCAGCTGCAGAGAGGAGGACTGCCATAAATAAATATACAGCTAGGATCAGCTGCAGAGAGAGAGGACTGCCATAAATAAATATACAGCTCTAGGATCAGCTGCAGAGAGAGAGGACTGCCATAAATAAATATACAGCTAGGATCAGCTGCAGAGAGAGAGGACTGCCATAAATAAATATACAGCTCTAGGATCAGCTGCAGAGAGAGAGACTGCCATAAATAAATATACAGCTAGGATCAGCTGCAGAGAGAGAGGACTGCCATAAATAATATACAGCTCTAGGATCAGCTGCAGAGAGAGAGGACTGCCATAAATAAATATACAGCTAGGATCAGCTGCAGAGAGAGAGGACTGCCATAAATAAATATACAGCTAGGATCAGCTGCAGAGAGAGAGGACTGCCATAAATAAATATATACAGCTAGGATCAGCTGCAGAGAGAGAGGACTGCCATAAATAAATATACAGCTCTAGGATCAGCTGCAGAGAGAGAGGACTGCCATAAATAAATATACAGCTAGGATCAGCTGCAGAGAGAGAGGACTGCCATAAATAAATATACAGCTAGGATCAGCTGCAGAGAGAGGACGACTGCCATAAATAAATATACAGCTAGGATCAGCTGCAGAGAGAGAGGACTGCCATAAATAAATATACAGCTCTAGGATCAGCTGCAGAGAGGGAGGACTGCCATAAATAAATATACAGCTAGGATCAGCTGCAGAGAGGAGAGGACTGCCATAAATAAATATACAGCTAGGATCAGCTGCAGAGAGAGAGGACTGCCATAAATAAATGACAGCTAGGATCAGCTGCAGAGAGAGAGGACTGCCATAAAATAAATATACAGCTAGGATCAGCTGCAGAGAGAGAGGACTGCCATAAATAAATATACAGCTCTAGGATCAGCTGCAGAGAGAGAGGACTGCCATAAATAAATATACAGCTAGGATCAGCTGCAGAGAGAGAGGACTGCCATAAATAAATATACAGCTAGGATCAGCTGCAGAGAGAGAGGACTGCCATAAATAAATATACAGCTCTAGGATCAGCTGCAGAGAGAGAGGACTGCCATAAATAATATACAGCTCTAGGATAAGCTGCAGAGAGAGGACTGCCATAAATAAATATACAGCTAGGATCAGCTGCAGAGAGAGAGGACTGCCATAAATAAATATACAGCTCTAGGATCAGCTGCAGAGAGAGGACTGCCATAAATAAATACGCAGCTAGGATCAGCTGCAGAGAGAGAGGACTGCCATAAATAAATATACAGCTAGGATCAGCTGCAGAGAGAGAGGACTGCCATAAAATAAATATACAGCTCTAGGATCAGCTGCAGAGAGAGAGGACTGCCATAAATAAATATACAGCTAGGATCAGCTGCAGAGAGAGGACTGCCATAAATAAATATACAGCTAGGATCAGCTGCAGAGAGAGAGGACTGCCATAAATAAATATACAGCTCTAGGATCAGCTGCAGAGAGAGAGGACTGCCATAAATATGGAGCTAGGATCAGCTGCAGAGAGAGAGGACTGCCATAAATAAATACGCAGCTAGGATCAGCTGCAGAGAGGGAGGACTGCCATAAATAAATATACAGCTAGGATCAGCTGCAGAGAGGGAGGACTGCCATAAATAAATATACAGCTAGGATCAGCTGCAGAGAGAGAGGACTGCCATAAATAAATATACAGCTAGGATCAGCTGCAGAGAGAGAGGACTGCCATAAATTAATATACAGCTAGGATCAGCTGCAGAGAGAGAGGACTGCCATAAAATAAATATACAGCTAGGATCAGCTGCAGAGAGGGAGGACTGCCATAAATAAATATACAGCTAGGATCAGCTGCAGAGAGAGAGGACTGCCATAAAATAAATATACAGCTAGGATCAGCTGCAGAGAGAGAGGACTGCCATAAATAAATATACAGCTAGGATCAGCTGCAGAGAGAGAGGACTGCCATAAATAAAATATACAGCTAGGATCAGCTGCAGAGAGAGAGGACTGCCATAAATAAATATACAGCTCTAGGATCAGCTGCAGAGAGAGAGGACTGCCATAAATAAATACGCAGCTAGGATCAGCTGCAGAGAGGGAGGACTGCCATAAATAAATATACAGCTAGGATCAGCTGCAGAGAGGGAGGACTGCCATAAATAAATATACAGCTAGGATCAGCTGCAGAGAGAAGGAGGACTGCCATAAATAAATATACAGCTCTAGGATCAGCTGCAGAGAGAGAGGACTGCCATAAATAAATATACAGCTAGGATCAGCTGCAGAGAGGGAGGACTGCCATAAATAAATATACAGCTAGGATCAGCTGCAGAGAGAGAGGACTGCCATAAATAAATATACAGCTAGGATCAGCTGCAGAGAGAGAGGACTGCCATAAATAAATATACAGCTCTAGGATCAGCTGCAGAGAGAGAGGACTGCCATAAATAAATATACAGCTAGGATCAGCTGCAGAGAGAGAGGACTGCCATAATAAATATACAGCTAGGATCAGCTGCAGAGAGAGAGGACTGCCATAATAAATATACAGCTCTAGGATCAGCTGCAGAGAGAGAGGACTGCCATAAATAAATATACAGCTAGGATCAGCTGCAGAGAGAGAGGACTGCCATAAATAAATATACAGCTCTAGGATCAGCTGCAGAGAGAGAGGACTGCCATAAATAAATATACAGCTAGGATCAGCTGCAGAGAGAGAGGACTGCCATAAATATACAGCTCTAGGATCAGCTGCAGAGAGAGAGGACTGCCATAAATAAATATACAGCTCTAGGATCAGCTGCAGAGAGAGAGGACTGCCATAAATAAATATACAGCTAGGATCAGCTGCAGAGAGAGAGGACTGCCATAAATAAATATACAGCTAGGATCAGCTGCAGAGAGGGAGGACTGCCATAAATAAATATACAGCTCTAGGATCAGCTGCAGAGAGAGAGGACTGCCATAAATAAATATACAGCTAGGATCAGCTGCAGAGAGAGAGGACTGCCATAAATAAAAATATACAGCTCTAGGATCAGCTGCAGAGAGAGAGGACTGCCATAAATAAATATACAGCTAGGATCAGCTGCAGAGAGAGAGGACTGCCATAAATAAATATACAGCTCTAGGATCAGCTGCAGAGAGAGAGGACTGCCATAAATAAATATACAGCTAGGATCAGCTGCAGAGAGGGAGGACTGCCATAAATAAATACGCAGCTAGGATCAGCTGCAGAGAGAGAGGACTGCCATAAATAAATATACAGCTAGGATCAGCTGCAGAGAGAGAGGACTGCCATAAATAAATATACAGCTCTAGGATCAGCTGCAGAGAGAGAGGACTGCCATAAATAAATATACAGCTAGGATCAGCTGCAGCAGAGAGGGAGGACTGCCATAAAAAATACGCAGCTCTAGGATCAGCTGCAGAGAGAGAGAGGACTGCCATAAATAAATATACAGCTAGGATCAGCTGCAGAGAGGAGAGGACTGCCATAAATAAATATACAGCTAGGATCAGCTGCAGAGAGGGAGGACTGCCATAAATAAATATACAGCTAGGATCAGCTGCAGAGAGAGAGGACTGCCATAAATAAAATATACAGCTCTAGGATCAGCTGCAGAGAGAGAGGACTGCCATAAAATAAATATACAGCTAGGATCAGCTGCAGAGAGAGGACTGCCATAAATAAATATACAGCTAGGATCAGCTGCAGAGAGAGAGGACTGCCATAAATAAATATACAGCTCTAGGATCAGCTGCAGAGAGAGAGGGACTGCCATAAATAAATATACAGCTCTAGGATAAGCTGCAGAGAGAGAGGACTGCCATAAATAAATATACAGCTAGGATCAGCTGCAGAGAGAGAGGACTGCCATAAATAAATATACAGCTAGGATCAGCTGCAGAGAGAGAGGACTGCCATAAAAATAAATACGCAGCTAGGATCAGCTGCAGAGAGAGAGGACTGCCATAAATAAATATACAGCTAGGATCAGCTGCAGAGAGAGAGGACTGCCATAAATAAATACAGCTCTAGGATCAGCTGCAGAGAGAGAGGACTGCCATAAATAAATATACAGCTAGGATCAGCTGCAGAGAGAGGACTGCCATAAATAAATATACAGCTAGGATCAGCTGCAGAGAGAGAGAGGACTGCCATAAATAAATATACAGCTCTAGGATCAGCTGCAGAGAGAGAGGACTGCCATAAATAAAATACAGCTAGGATCAGCTGCAGAGAGAGAGGACTGCCATAAATAAATACAGCAGCTAGGATCAGCTGCAGAGAGAGGGAGGACTGCCATAAATAAATATAGCTGCTAGGATCAGCTGCAGAGAGGGAGGACTGCCATAAATAAATATACAGCTAGGATCAGCTGCAGAGAGAGAGGACTGCCATAAATAAATATACAGCTTAGGATCAGCTGCAGAGAGAGAGGACTGCCATAAATAAATATACAGCTAGGATCAGCTGCAGAGAGAGAGGACTGCCATAAATAAATATACAGCTAGGATCAGCTGCAGAGAGAGAGGACTGCCATATCAGCTGCAGAGAGAGAGGACTGCCATAAATAAATATACAGCTAGGATCAGCTGCAGAGAGGGAGGACTGCCATAAATAAATATACAGCTAGGATCAGCTGCAGAGAGGGAGGACTGCCATAAATAAATATACAGCTAGGATCAGCTGCAGAGAGGGAGGACTGCCATAAATAAATATACAGCTCTAGGATCAGCTGCAGAGAGAGAGGACTGCCATAAATAAATATACAGCTAGGATCAGCTGCAGAGAGAGAGGACTGCCATAAATAAATATACAGCTAGGATCAGCTGCAGAGAGAGAGGACTGCCATAAATAAATATACAGCTAGGATCAGCTGCAGAGAGAGAGGACTGCCATAAATAAATATACAGCTCTAGGATCAGCTGCAGAGAGAGAGGACTGCCATAAAAATAAATATACAGCTAGGATCAGCTGCAGAGAGGGAGGACTGCCATAAATAAATATACAGCTAGGATCAGCTGCAGAGAGAGAGGACTGCCATAAATAAATATACAGCTCTAGGATCAGCTGCAGAGAGAGAGGACTGCCATAAATAAATATACAGCTCTAGGATCAGCTGCAGAGAGAGAGGACTGCCATAAATAAATATACAGCTCTAGGATCAGCTGCAGAGAGAGAGGACTGCCATAAAATAAATATACAGCTAGGATCAGCTGCAGAGAGAGAGGACTGCCATAAATAAATATACAGCTAGGATCAGCTGCAGAGAGAGAGGACTGCCATAAAATAAATATACAGCTCTAGGATCAGCTGCAGAGAGAGAGGACTGCCATAAATAAATATACAGCTAGGATCAGCTGCAGAGAGAGAGGACTGCCATAAATAAATATACAGCTAGGATCAGCTGCAGAGAGAGAGAGGACTGCCATAAATAAATATACAGCTCTAGGATCAGCTGCAGAGAGAGAGGACTGCCATAAATAAATATACAGCTAGGATCAGCTGCAGAGAGAGAGGACTGCCATAAATAAATATACAGCTCTAGGATCAGCTGCAGAGAGAGAGGACTGCCATAAATAAATATACAGCTAGGATCAGCTGCAGAGAGAGAGGACTGCCATAAAATAAATATACAGCTCTAGGATCAGCTGCAGAGAGAGAGGACTGCCATAAATAAATATACAGCTAGGATCAGCTGCAGAGAGAGAGGACTGCCATAAATAAATATACAGCTAGGATCAGCTGCAGAGAGGGAGGACTGCCATAAATAAATACGCAGCTAGGATCAGCTGCAGAGAGAGAGGACTGCCATAAAATAAATATACAGCTAGGATCAGCTGCAGAGAGAGAGGACTGCCATAAATAAATATACAGCTCTAGGATCAGCTGCAGAGAGAGAGGACTGCCATAAATAAATATACAGCTAGGATCAGCTGCAGAGAGGGAGGACTGCCATAAATAAATATACAGCTAGGATCAGCTGCAGAGAGGGAGGACTGCCATAAATAAATATACAGCTAGGATCAGCTGCAGAGAGGGAGGACTGCCATAAATAAATAAATAAATACGCAGCTAGGATCAGCTGCAGAGAGAGAGGACTGCCATAAATAAATATACAGCTAGGATCAGCTGCAGAGAGAGAGGACTGCCATAAATAAATATACAGCTCTAGGATCAGCTGCAGAGAGAGAGGACTGCCATAAATAAATATACAGCTAGGATCAGCTGCAGAGAGGGAGGACTGCCATAAATAAATATACAGCTAGGATCAGCTGCAGAGAGAGAGGACTGCCATAAATAAATATACAGCTAGGATCAGCTGCAGAGAGGGAGGACTGCCATAAATAAATATACAGCTCTAGGATCAGCTGCAGAGAGAGAGGACTGCCATAAATAAATATACAGCTAGGATCAGCTGCAGAGAGGGAGGACTGCCATAAATAAATATACAGCTAGGATCAGCTGCAGAGAGAGAGGACTGCCATAAATAAATATACAGCTAGGATCAGCTGCAGAGAGAGAGGACTGCCATAAATAAATATACAGCTAGGATCAGCTGCAGAGAGAGAGGACTGCCATAAATAAATATACAGCTAGGATCAGCTGCAGAGAGGGAGGACTGCCATAAATAAATATACAGCTAGGATCAGCTGCAGAGAGAGAGGACTGCCATAAATAAATATACAGCTAGGATCAGCTGCAGAGAGAGAGGACTGCCATAAATAAATATACAGCTAGGATCAGCTGCAGAGAGAGAGGACTGCCATAAATAATATACAGCTAGGATCAGCTGCAGAGAGAGAGGACTGCCATAAATAAATATACAGCTCTAGGATCAGCTGCAGAGAGAGAGGACTGCCATAAATAAATACGCAGCTAGGATCAGCTGCAGAGAGGGAGGACTGCCATAAATAAATATACAGCTAGGATCAGCTGCAGAGAGGGAGGACTGCCATAAATAAATATACAGCTAGGATCAGCTGCAGAGAGAGAGGACTGCCATAAATAAATATACAGCTCTAGGATCAGCTGCAGAGAGAGAGGACTGCCATAAATAAATATACAGCTAGGATCAGCTGCAGAGAGGGAGGACTGCCCATAAATAAATATACAGCTAGGATCAGCTGCAGAGAGAGAGGACTGCCATAAATAAATATACAGCTAGGATCAGCTGCAGAGAGAGAGGACTGCCATAAATAAATATACAGCTCTAGGATCAGCTGCAGAGAGAGAGGACTGCCATAAATAAATATACAGCTAGGATCAGCTGCAGAGAGGGAGGACTGCCATAAATAAATATACAGCTAGGATCAGCTGCAGAGAGAGAGGACTGCCATAAATAAAATATACAGCTCTAGGATCAGCTGCAGAGAGAGAGGACTGCCATAAATAAATATACAGCTCTAGGATCAGCTGCAGAGAGAGAGGACTGCCATAAATAAATACGCAGCTAGGATCAGCTGCAGAGAGGGAGGACTGCTGCCATAAATAATATACAGCTAGGATCAGCTGCAGAGAGGGAGGACTGCCATAAATAAATACGCAGCTAGGATCAGCTGCAGAGAGGGAGGACTGCCATAAATAAATATACAGCTAGGATCAGCTGCAGAGAGGGAGGACTGCCATAAATAAATATACAGCTAGGATCAGCTGCAGAGAGGGAGGACTGCCATAAATAAATATACAGCTAGGATCAGCTGCAGAGAGGGAGGACTGCCATAAATAAATACGCAGCTAGGATCAGCTGCAGAGAGGGAGGACTGCCATAAATAAATATACAGCTAGGATCAGCTGCAGAGAGGGAGGACTGCCATAAATAAATATACAGCTAGGATCAGCTGCAGAGAGAGAGGACTGCCATAAATAAAATACAGCTAGGATCAGCTGCAGAGAGGGAGGACTGCCATAACTAAATATACAGCTAGGATCAGCTGCAGAGAGGGAGGACTGCCATAAATAAATATACAGCTAGGATCAGCTGCAGAGAGGGAGGACTGCCCATAAATAAATATACAGCTAGGATCAGCTGCAGAGAGGGAGGACTGCCATAAATAAATATACAGCTAGGATCAGCTGCAGAGAGGGAGGACTGCCATAAATAAATATACAGCTAGGATCAGCTGCAGAGAGGGAGGACTGCCATAAATAAATATACAGCTAGGATCAGCTGCAGAGAGGGAGGACTGCCATAAATAAATATACAGCTAGGATCAGCTGCAGAGAGGGAGGACTGCCATAAATAAATATACAGCTAGGATCAGCTGCAGAGAGGGAGGACTGCCATAAATAAATATACAGCTAGGATCAGCTGCAGAGAGAGAGGACTGCCATAAATAAATATACAGCTAGGATCAGCTGCAGAGAGGGAGGACTGCCATAAATAAATATACAGCTAGGATCAGCTGCAGAGAGGGAGGACTGCCATAAATAAATATACAGCTAGGATCAGCTGCAGAGAGGAGAGGACTGCCATAAATAAATATAGCAGCTAGGATCAGCTGCAGAGAGGGAGGACTGCCATAAATAAATATACAGCTAGGATCAGCTGCAGAGAGGGAGGACTGCCATAAATAAATATACAGCTAGATCAGCTGCAGAGAGGGAGGACTGCCATAAATAAATATACAGCTAGGATCAGCTGCAGAGAGGGAGGACTGCCATAAATAAATATACAGCTAGGATCAGCTGCAGAGAGGGAGGACTGCCATAAATAAATATACAGCTAGGATCAGCTGCAGAGAGAGAGGACTGCCATAAGACTCAATAAATAATCAATACTGGTAGACTCAATAAATAATCAATACTGGTAGACTCAATAAATAATCAATACTGGTAGACTCAATAAATAATCAATACTGGTAGACTCAATAAATAATCAATACTGGTAGACTCAATAAATAATCAATACTGGTAGACTCATAAATAATCAATACTGGTAGACTCAATAAATAATCAAGTCAGGTAGACTCAATAAATAATCAATACTGGTAGACTCAATAAATAATCAATACTGGTAGACTCAATAAATAATCAATACTGGTAGACTCAAGAGAAATAATCAAGTCTAGTAGACTCAATAAATAATCAATACTGGTAGACTCAATAAATAATCAAGTCAGTTAGACTCAATAAATAATCAATACTGGTAGACTCAATAAATAATCAATACTGGTAGACTCAATAAATAATCAATACTGGTAGACTCAATAAATAATCAATACTGGTAGACTCAATAAATAATCAAGTCTGGTAGACTCAATAAATAATCAATACTGGTAGACTCAATAAATAATCAAGTCAGGTAGACTCAATAAATAATCAATACTGGTAGACTCAATAAATAATCAAGTCAGGTAGACTCAATAAATAATCAAGTCTGGTAGACTCAATAAATAATCAATACTGGTAGACTCAATAAATAATCAATACTGGTAGACTCAATAAATAATCAAGTCAGGTAGACTCAATAAATAATCAATACTGGTAGACTCAATAAATAATCAAGTCAGGTAGACTCAATAAATAATCAATACTGGTAGACTCAATAAATAATAAAGTCAGGTAGACTCAATAAATAATCAATACTGGTAGACTCAATAAATAATCAATACTGGTAGACTCAATAAATAATCAATACAGGTAGACTCAATAAATAATCAATACTGGTAGACTCAATAAATAATCAATACTGGTAGACTCAATAAATAATCAATACTGGTAGACTCAATAAATAATCAATACTGGTAGACTCAATAATAATAAAGTCAGGTAGACTCAATAAATAATCAATACTGGTAGACTCAATAAAATAATCAAATACTGGTAGACTCAATAAATAACAAGTCATAATAGATCAAATAAAAAAATCAAGTGACTCGCTTCTTAATACTCTTAGAATGCATGACTTGGGCTTGACCTGAAAGACTCGTCTTGCTCTTAGAATTCATGGACTTGGGCTTGACTCAAGAATCGTCTTGCTAGGACTCAATAAATGACCTGGGCTTGACTGAGAATCGATAATCAACTTGGGACTAGACGACTAAAAACCCTGGTAGACTGGAATAATACTTGGTGACTGGTCCTGACTCTGCTGTGTCCGGAGGTCAACTGGATTCCTCAATAGTTTAGCTCAATAAATAACTGTCTAGACTTCATAAATAATCAATAGTGAGACTGTCAATAGAATAATACAATACTTTTGTTGGATAATTCAATAAAATATAAAAAAATGTGTTGTAGACTGGCAATAAACAGTCATGTACTGTGTGTACATAAATAAGTGTGTGTGTGTGTGTAACAAGTCAGTGGTGTCAATGTGTGTGTGTGTGTGGTACCAATAAATAGTCATGTGTGTGACTCAATAAATAATCAGT
>CM072232.1:54469924-54489924 GCA_036851935.1 Coregonus suidteri | reverse complement strand
GCGGTCCCAGCCACCACCAGTCTATCTCTCTGTGTGTGTGTGTGTTCTGTACCTGTCCAGCGGTCCCAGCCACCACCTATCTATCTCTCTGTGTGTGTGTGTGTTCTGTACCTGTCCAGCGGTCCCAGCCACCACCAGTCTATCTCTCTGTGTGTGTGTGTTTCTGTACCTGTCCAGCGGTCCCAGCCACCACCAGTCTATCTCTCTGTGTGTGTGTGTTCTGTACCTGTCCAGCCGGTCCCAGCCACCACCAGTCTATCTCTCTGTGTGTGTGTGTGTTCTGTACCTGTCCAGCGGTCCCAGCCACCACCAGTCTATCTCTCTGTGTGTGTGTGTTCTGTACCTGTCAGCGGTCGGTCCCAGCCACCACCAGTCTATCTCTCTGTGTGTGTGTGTTCTGTACCTGTCCAGCGGTCCCAGCCACCACCAGTCTATCTCTCTCTGTGTGTGTGTGTGTGTTCTGTACCTGTCCAGCGGTCCCAGCCACCACCAGTCTATCTCTCTGTGTGTGTGTGTTCTGTACCTGTCCAGCGGTCCCAGCCACCACCAGTCTATCTCTCTGTGTGTGTGTTCTGTACCTGTCCAGCGGTCCCAGCCACCACCAGTCTATCTCTCTGTGTGTGTGTGTTCTGTACCTGTCCAGCGGTCCCAGCCACCACCAGTCTATCTCTCTGTGTGTGTGTGTGTTCTGTACCTGTCCAGCGGTCCCAGCCACCACCAGTCTATCTCTCTGCTGTGTGTGTGTGTTCTGTACCTGTCCAGCGGTCCCAGCCACCACCAGTCTATCAGCTGTGTTTTACTCAGAGACTGATCTTCTGGATCCCCAGACGAGGATCATCACTATACGGATCAAAACAACCCACCTGCAACACACACCATCATCATCATCATCATCATCATCATCATCATCATCATTACTACAGACACCAGCCACAAAACAGCAGAAGTCCACCTAGAACACACACCATCATCATCATCATCCCATCACCACCATCATCAGGCATCATCATCATCATTACTACAGACACCAGCAACCCAGCAGGAGTCTCTATAATACATTCAATTACTAAAACGTTATTTATCCCAGGGGGGGGGAATCAGGCCAACACGTTATTTATCCCAGAGGGGGAATCAGGCCAACACGTTATTTTTATCCCAGAGGGGGAATCAGGCCCAACACGTTATTTTTATCCCAGAGGGGGAATCAGGCCAACATGTTATTTATCCCAGAGGGGGAATCAGGCCAACACGTTATTTTATCCCAGAGGGGAAATCAGGCCAACACGTTATTTATCCCAGAGGGGGAATCAGGCCAACATGTTATTTATCCCCAGAGGGGGGGAATCAGGCCCAACACGTTATTTATCCCAGAGGGGGAATCAGGCCAACATGTTATTTATCCCAGAGGGGGAATCAGGCCAACATGTTATTTATCCCAGAGGGGGAATCAGGCCAACACGTTATTTATCCCAGAGGGGGAATCAGGCCAACACGTTATTTATCCCAGAGGGGGAATCAGGCCAACACGTTATTTATCCCAGAGGGGGAATCAGGCCAACACGTTATTTATCCCAGAGGGGGAATCAGGCCAACACGTTATTTATCCCAGAGGGGGAATCAGGCCAACATGTTATTTATCCCAGAGGGGGGAATCAGGCCAACACGTTATTTAATCCCAGAGGGGGAATCAGGCCAACATGTTATTTATCCCAGAGGGGGAATCAGGCCAACATGTTATTTATCCCAGGGGGGGGAATCAGGCCAACACGTTATTTATCCCAGAGGGGGAATCAGGCCAACATGTTATTTTATCCCAGAGGGGGAATCAGGCCAACATGTCTTCATTTGTTTTCTAACAACCAAATTCAATCAAATGTATATTTAGAATTCCCTATTTTCATCAGCAGTTTTCACAAAGTACTTTACAGATCACCAACCTAAAACCCCCAAAGAACAAGCAATGCAGTAGTAGTAGTAGCAGTAGTAGTAATAGTAGTAGTAGTAGTAGTAGTAGTAGTAGTAGTAGTAGTAGTAGTAGTAGTAGTATAGTAGTAGTAGTAGTAGTAGTAGTAGTAGTATTATTGTAGTAGTAGTAGTAGTAGTATAGTAGTATAGTAGTAGTTAGTAGTAGTAGTAGTAGTAGTATTATTGTAGTAGTAGTAGTAGTATTATTGTAGTAGTATAGTAGTAGTAGTAGTATTGTAGTAGGAGTGTAAGTTGAGGAGAGACTGACATGCATGTTACTGACACTTTCCCTCCATGTATATAATATAATATAATATAATAATAATATGCCATTTAGCCAGACGCTTTTATCCAAAGCGACTTACTGTCATGTGTGCATCAAATTTTTACGTTATGGGTGGTCCCGGGGATCGAACCCACTACCCTGGCGTTACAAGCGCCGTGCTCTACCAGCTGAGCTACAGAGGACCGTAGTACGATATGTGCTGCTTTGTTCATGGACCAACTGCAATTTACCCATGTCCTTCTTTGCCGCACAGGACCACACAGCTGGGCAGTAGTCCAGGTGCGACAAAACTAGGGCCTGTAGGACCTGTCTGGTCAACTGAGATGTCAAGAAGGCAGAGCAACGCCCTATCATGGACAGAACCACTTCCCTTAACAACCATTGAGTCTATATGTTTTGAACATGACAGCTTGCTATCTAGGGTATACCCAGCAGTTTAGTCTCCTCAACTTGCTCAATAGCAACATTATTCAATAATAGATCTAAACGAGGTTTAGAGTTGAGCAAGTGATATATCCCGAAAACGATGCTTTTAGTTTGAGATATTTAGCACCAGCCTATTTTAGTTACCCATTCTAAAACTGACTGGAGCTCTATGTTAAGGGTGTCAGGTATTTATTTTACTGTTGCAGCCGACGTGTATGCTGTTGATTCGTCAGCGTACAGACACACAGGCTTTATTCAAGGTCAGGGGAAGGTCATTAGTAATAACAGAAAACCAAAGCTTGCTAAGCACCTGTAACAGGCTGATTGGTCGGCCGTTTGAACCATTAAAAGGTGTTCTGCTATTCTTGGGTAGTGGATTTGACCTTTGCCTCCCTCCATATCTGAGGTCACACACCATCTTCTAGGCTTACATTTTTAACTTTAGGACAGAGGTCAGGGGTGTGTTTGTGTGTGTGTGCATGTGGAGTGTGTGTGTATTTGTATTATTATGAAACCTCATTAGTTCTGAAAAGGCAGCAGCTACTCTTCCTGGGGTTTATTATGGATCCCCATTAGTTCCTGCCAAGGCAGCAGCTACTCTTCCTGGGGTTTATTATGGATCCCCATTAGTTCCTGCCAAGGCAGCAGCTGCTCTTCCTGGGGTTTATTATGGATCCCCATTAGTTCCTGCCAAGGCAGCGGCTACTCTTCCTGGGGTTTATTATGGATCCCCATTAGTTCCTGCCAAGGCAGCAGCTACTCTTCCTGGGGTTTATTATGGATCCCCATTAGTTCCTGCCAAGGCAGCAGCTACTCTTCCTGGGGTTTATTTATGGATCCCCATTAGTTCCCTGCCAAGGCAGCAGCTACTCTTCCTGGGGTTTTATTATGGATCCTCATTAGTTCTGAAAAGGCAGCAGCTACTCTTCCTGGGGTTTATTATGGATCCCCATTAGTTCCTGCCAAGGCAGCAGCTACTCTTCCTGGGGTTTATTATGGATCCCCATTAGTTCCTGCCAAGGCAGCAGCAGCTACTCTTCCTGGGGTTTATTATGGATCCCCATTAGTTCCTGCCAAGGCAGCAGCTACTCTTCCTGGGGTTTATTATGGATCCCCATTAGTTCCTGCCAAGGCAGCAGCTACTCTTCCTGGGGTTTATTATGGATCCCCATTAGTTCCTGCCAAGGCAGCAGCTACTCTTCCTGGGGTTTATTATGGATCCCCATTAGTTCCTGCCAAGGCAGCGGCTACTCTTCCTGGGGGTTTATTATGGATCCCCATTAGTTCCTGCCAAGGCAGCAGCTACTCTTCCTGGGGTTTATTATGGATCCCCATTAGTTCCTGCCAAGGCAGCAGCTACTCTTCCTGGGGTTTATTATGGATCCCCATTAGTTCCTGCCAAGGCAGCAGCTACTCTTCCTGGGGTTTATTATGGATCCCCATTAGTTCCTGCCAAGGCAGCAGCTACTCTTCCTGGGGTTTATTAAGGATCCCCATTAGTTCCTGCCAAGGCAGCAGCTACTCTTCCTGGGGTTTATTATGGATCCCCATTAGTTCCTGCCAAGGCAGCGGCTACTCTTCCTGGGGTTTATTATGGATCCCCATTAGTTCCTGCCAAGGCAGCAGCTACTCTTCCTGGGGTTTATTATGGATCCCCATTAGTTTCCTGCCAAGGCAGCAGCTACTCTTCCTGGGGTTTATTATGGATCCCCCATTAGTTCCTGCCAAGGCAGCGGCTACTCTTCCTGGGGTTTATTATGGATCCCCATTAGTTCCTGCCAAGGCAGCAGCTACTCTTCCTGGGGTTTATTATGGATCCCCGTTAGTTCCTGCCAAGGCAGCAGCTACTCTTCCTGGGGTTTATTATGGATCCCCATTAGTTCCTGCCAAGGCAGCAGCTACTCTTCCTGGGGTTTATTATGGATCCCCATTAGTTCCTGCCAAGGCAGCAGCTACTCTTCCTGGGGTTTATTATGGATCCCCATTAGTTCCTGCCAAGGCAGCAGCTACTCTTCCTGGGTTTTATTATGGATCCCCATTAGTTCCTGCCAAGGCAGCAGCTACTCTTCCTGGGGTTTATTATGGATCCCCATTAGTTCCTGCCAAGGCAGCAGCTACTCTTCCTGGGGTTTATTATGGATCCCCATTAGTTCCTGCCAAGGCAGCAGCTACTCTTCCTGGGGTTTATTAAGGATCCCCATTAGTTCCTGTCCAAGGCAGCGGCTACTCTTCCTGGGGTTTATTATGGATCACCCATTAGTTCCTGCCAAGGCAGCAGCTACTCTTCCTGGGGTTTATTATGGATCCCCATTAGTTCCTGCCAAGGCAGCAGCTACTCTTCCTGGGGTTTATTATGGATCCCCATTAGTTCCTGCCAAGGCAGCAGCACTCTTCCTGGGGTTTATTACGGATCCCCCATTAGTTTCCTGCCAAGGCAGCAGCTACTCTTCCTGGGGTTGAGTTATATGGATCCCCATTAGTTTCCTGCCCAAGGCAGCAGCTACTCTTCCTGGGGTTTATTATGGATCCCCATTAGTTCCTGCCAAGGCAGCAGCTACTCTTCCTGGGGTTTATTATGGATCCCATTAGTTCCTGCCAAGGCAGCAGCTACTCTTCTGGGTTTATTAAGGATCCCCATTAGTTCCTGCCAAGGCAGCGGCTACTCCTTTCCGGGGTTTATTATGGATCCCCATCCCTCTTCCTGCCAAGGCAGCGGCTACTCTTCCTGGGGTTTATTACGGATCCCCATTAGTTCCTGCCAAGGCAGCGGCTACTCTTCCTGGGGTTTATTATGGATCCCCATTAGTTTCTGCCAAGGCAGCAGCTACTCTTCCTGGGGTTTATTACGGATCCCCATTAGTTCCTGCCAAGTTAAGCGGCCTACTCTTCCTGGGGTTTATTATGGATCCCCATTAACCCCTCCTGTTCAGGCAGCAGCTTAACCCTTCCTGGGGTTTATTATGGATCCCCATTAGTTTTCCTGCCAGGAACACCAGGAAGAGTAGCTGCTGGTGTGTGTGTGTGTGTGTCTCTAATGTGTCTGTGTCATGTGTCTGTGTGTCTGCATGTGTGTGTGTGTGTGTGTGTGTGTGGACCTCATAGGTGTGTGTGTGTCTGTGTGTGTGTGTGTGTCTGGGTGTGTGTGTGTGTGTCTGCATGTGTGTGTGTGTGTGTGTAAACCCCTGTGTGTGTCTGCGTGTGTGTGTGTGTGTTCTGACCTTCCTGAAGGGAGGCCCCTCCTCCTCCTGCAGTGCATCCCTCTTGACCCCTCTGTTCATCCCTCTAACCCTCTGAGGTCGTCGTTAGGGTAACAGTCGGTATGGAAGACGTTAGCCGTGCTGAGCCTGTAGACAGGAGTTCAGGGCCACACCAGACACATCCCAGAACCGCACGGTTACGTCCTCATGCCTGCACACACACACACACACTCTAGAACATGGTGTGGCATAGGACCTAAAACTACTCTGGACTGTGTGTGTGTGTGTGTGTGTGTGTCCCTCTGTACCCTGTTTAGCAGCATCTCCTGTTGTTTGGGTGGGGGGGCGCTAGATTCTCCCCTCCACATATCGGCCAACTCTACACACCCCTCACACACACACACACACACACTACACCCCTCTTTCAGGTTAGACAGACGGATGCCCACATTGCAGCAGAGAGACTAAGAAGTGAATAAGGCCTCATTCATCCAGCTGTGAACGCATGTCCCTCTGATGACCTCTGACCCTCTGTTCATCCCTCTAACCCCTCTGTTCATCCCTCTGTTCATCCCTCTAACCCCTCTGTTCATCCCTCTAACCCCTCTGTTCATCCCTCTAAACCCCTCTGTTCATCCCTCTAACCCCTCTGTTCATCCCTCTGAAATCCCTCCCCTCTGTTCATCCCTCTAACCCCTCTGTTCATCCCTCTGACCCCTCTGTTCATCCCTCTGACCCCTCTGTTCATCCCTCTGACCCCTCTGTTCATCCCTCTAACCCCTCTGTGATGACCTCTAACCCCTCTGTTCATCCCTCTAACCCCTCTGTTCATCATCCCTCTAACCCCTCTGTTTCACCCCTCTGACCCCTCTGTTCATCCCTCTAACCCCTCTGTTCATCCCTCTAACCCCTCTTGTTCATCCCTCTGTTCATCCCTCTAACCCCTCTGTTCATCCCTCTAAACCCTCTGTTTCATCCCTCTAACCCCTCTGTTCATCCCTTCTGACCCCTCTGTTCATCCCCTCTGACCCTCTGTTCATCCCTCTAACCCCTCTGTTCATCCCTCTAACCCCTCTGTTCATCCCTCTGTTCATCCCTCTGATGACCCCTCTGACCCATCCCTTCTAATCCCTCTGTCCATCCCTCTAAACCCCTCTGTCCATCCCTCTTAACCCCTCTGTTCATCCCTCTAACCCCTCTGTTCATCCCTCTAACCCCTCTGTTCATCCCTCTAACCCCTCTGTTCATCCCTCTAACCCCTCTGATGACCTCTAACCCCTCTGTTCATCCCTCTGACCCCTCTGTTCATCCCTCTGACCCCCTCTGTTATCCCTCTA
Source organism: Coregonus suidteri (assembly GCA_036851935.1). Lineage (NCBI taxonomy): Eukaryota > Metazoa > Chordata > Actinopteri > Salmoniformes > Salmonidae > Coregonus > Coregonus suidteri. Next base: position 54,482,713 of record CM072232.1, on the reverse strand, counting down.
AAACCCTCTGTTCATCCCTCTAACCCCTCTGTTCATCCCTCTGACCCCTGTTCAACCCCTAACCCCCTCTGTTCATCCCTCTGACCCCTCTGTTCATCCCTCTAACCCCTCTGTTCATTCCTCTACCCTCTGACCCCCTGTTCATCCCTCTGACCCCTCTGTCATCCCTCTAACCCTCTGTTTTCATCCCTCTGATCCCCCTCTGTTCATCCCTCTAACCCCTCTGTTCATCCTCTGACCCCTCTGTTCATCCCTCTAACCCCCTCTGTTCATCCCTCTAACCCCTCTGTCATCCCTCTGACCCCTCTGTTCATCCTCTGACCCCTCTGTTCATCCCTCTAACCCCTCTGTTCATCCCTCTGACCCCCTCTGTTCATCCCTCTGACCCCTCTGTTCATCCCTCTGTTCATCCCTCTGACCCCTCTGTTCATCCCCCTCTAACCCCTCTGTTCATCCCTCTAACCCCCTCTGTTCATCCCTCTAACCCCTCTGTTCATCCCTCTGACCCCTCTGTTCATCCCCTGACCCCTCTGTTCATCCCCTCTGACCCCCTCTGTTCATCCCTCTGACCCCTCTGTTCATCCTCTAACCCCTCTGTTCATCCCTCTAACCCCTCTGTTCATCCCTCTGACCCCTCTGTTCATCCCTCTAACCCCCTCTGTTCATCCCTCTGACCCCTCTGTTTCATCCCTCTGACCCTCTGTTCATCCCTCTGACCCCTCTGTTTCATCCCTCTATAAACCCCTCTGTTCATCCCTCTGAACCCCTCTGTTCATCCCTCTAACCCCTCTGTTCATCCCTCTGACCCCTCTGTTCATCCCTCTGACCCCGCTGTTCATCCCTCTGACCCCTCTGTTCATCCCTCTGACCCCTCTGTTCATCCCTCTGACCCCTCTGTTCATCCCCTCTGACCCCTCTGTTCATCCCTCTAACCCTCTGTTTCATCCCTCTAAACGCCCTCTGACCCCTTCTGTTCATCCCTCTGGACCCCTCTGTTCATCCCTCTGACCCCTCTGTTCATCCCTCTGACCCCTCTGTTCATCCCTCTGACCCCCCCTGTTCATCCCTCTGCCCCCCTCTGTTCATCCCTCTGACCCCTCTGTTCATCCCTCTGAACCCCCCTCTGTTCATCCCTCTAACCCCTCTGTTCATCCCTCTGACCCCTCTGTTTCATCCCTCTAACCCCTCTGTTCATCCCTCTAACCCCTCTGTCACCCCTCTCAATTCCCTCTGACCCCTCTGTTCATCCCTCTGACCCCTCTGTTCATCCCTCTAACCCCTCTGTTTCATCCCTAAACCCCCTCTCTGTTCATCCCTCTGACCCCTCTGTTCATCCCTCTGACCCCTCTGTTCATCCCTCTGACCCCTCTGTTCATCCCTCTGACCCCTCTGTTCATCCCTCTGACCCCTCTGTTCATCCCTCTAACCCCTCTCTGTTCATCCCTCTAACCCCTCTGTTCATCCCTCTGACCCCTCTGTTCATCCCTCTGACCCCTCTGTTCATCCCTCTGACCCCTCTGTTCATCCCTCTGAACCCCTCTGTTCATCCCTCTGAACCCCTCTGTTCATCCCTCTGACCCTCTGATCATCCCTCTGACCCCTCTGTTCATCCCTCTAACCCCTCTGTTCATCCCTCTGCACCCCTCTGTTCATCCCTCTAACCCCTCTGTTCATCCTCTAACCCCTCTGTTGATCCCTCTAACCCCTCTGTTCATCCCTCTAAACTGTTCCCTCTGACCCCTCTGTTCATCCCTCTGACCCCTCTGTTCATCCCTCTGACCCCTCTGTTCATCCCTCTAACCCCTCTGTTCATCCCTCTGAACCCCTCTGTTCATCCCTCTGACCCCTCTGTTCATCCTCTCTGACCCCTCTGTTCATCCCTCTGACCCCCTCTGTTCATCCCTCTGACCCCTCTGTTCATCCCTCTGACCCCTCTGTTTCATCCCTCTGACCCCTCTGTTCATCCCTCTGACCCCTCTGTTCATCCCTCTGACCCCTCTGTTCATCCCTCTGACCCCTCTGTTTCATCCCTCGTACCTCTAACCCCTCTGTTCATCCCTCTGGAACCCCTCTGTTCATTCCCTCTGACCCCTCTGTTCATCCCTCTGACCCCTCTGTTCATCCCTCTGCCCCTCCCTCTATCCCTCTGTCCATCCTCTGAGACCCCTCTGATGACATCCCTCTGAACCCCTCTGTTCATCCCTCTAACCCCTCTGTTCATCCCTCTGACCCCCTCTGTTCATCCCCTCTGACCCCTCTGATGATCCCTCTGACCCCTCTGTTCATCCCTCTCTACCCCTCTGTTCATCCCTCTAACCCCTCTGTTCATCCCTCTAACCCCTCTGTTCATCCCTCTGACCCCTCTGTTCATCCCTCTGATGACCCTCTGTTCATCCCTCTGACCCCTCTGTTCATCCCTCTAAAAACCCCTCTGTTCATCTCTCTAACCCCTCTGTTCATCCTCTAACCCCTCTGTTCATCCCTCTGATCCCTCTGTTCATCCCTCTGACCCCTCTGTTCATCCCTCTGACCCCTCTGTTTTCATCCCTCTGAACCCCTCTGTTCATCCCTCTGACCCCTCTGTTCATCCCTCTAACCCCTCTGTTCATCCCTCTAACCCCTCTGTTTTCATCCCTCTGACCCCTCTGTTCATCCCTCTAAACCCCTCTGTTCATCCCTCGGCCCCTCTGTTCATCCCTCTGACCCCTCTCTTTCATCCCTCTGACCCCTCTGTTCATCCCTCTGGACCCCTCCATCCTCTGACCCTCTGTTCATCCCTCTGACCCCTCTGTTCATCCCTCTGACCCCTCTGTTCATCCCTCTAACCCCTCTGTTCATCCCTCTATCCCCTCTGTTCATCCCTCTAACCCCTCTGTTCATCCCTCTATCCCCTCTGTGTCATCCCTCTGACCCCTCTGTTCATCCCTCTGTTGACCCCTCTCTGTTCATCCCTCTGACCCCTCTGTTCATCCCTCTGACCCCTCTGTTCATCCCTCTGACCCCTCTGTTCATCCCTCTGACCCCTCTGTTCATCCCTCTATCATCCCTCTAACCCCTCTGTTCATCCCTCTAACCCCTCTGTTCATCCCTCTAACCCCTCTGTTCATCCCTCTATCCCCTCTGTTCCATGTTCATGCCAACTCCAACCCTCCCTGGCCCTGCCGCAGGCTGGTATGATATACCAGAACACCAGCTGTGTGTGTGTGTTCTCTAACCTACTACATCTGATCAAACAGCTGCTTTTGGCTGCAAAGCCTTTAACTAATGGACACCTTCTGCTAAGCTAACAACGCTAAACAGACTAACCTGCTGCTAAGCTAACAACGCTATGTTCATCTGTACAGACTAACTAAACCTGCTGCTAAGCTAGAACGCTAACACAGAGTAACCTGCTGCTAAGCTAACAACGCTAAATACAGAGTATAACCTGCTGCTAAGCTAACAACGCTAATACAGACACTAACCTGCTGCTAAGCTAACAACGCTAACACAGAGTAACCTGCTGCTAACAAACGCTGACAGACAATGCTGAAGCTAACAGGCTAATATCCTCCTGCAACTAAAGTGGGCTAACAAGCTCACTTAAGATAACTGTTCAAAGAGAAGGTTAACCTAACCCTAATCCCCCCACCCCTAACGTATGAATCTACAAAGAGAAGGTTAACCTAACCCTAAACCCCCCCCTAACTTATGAAATAACAAAGAGAAGTTAACCTAACCCCCAAAACCCCCCACCCTAACGTATGAATAACAAAGAGAAGGTTTACCTAACCCTAAACCCCCCCACCCTAACCTATGAATAACAAAGAGAAGGTTAACCTAACCCTAACCCTCTAACCCCCCACCCTAACGTATGAATAACAAAGAGAAGGTTAACCTAACCCTAACCCCACCCTAACTTATGAATAACCAAGAGAAGGTTAACCTAACCCTCTAACCCCCACCTAACGTATGAATAACAAGAGAAAGATTAACCTAACCCTAACCCCCACCCTAACGTATGAATAACAAAGAGAAGGTTAACCTAACCCTAACCCTAACCCCCCACTCTAAACGTGTTGAATAACAAAGAGAAGATTAACCTAACCCTAAACCCCCACCCTAACGTATGAATAACAAAGAGAAGGTTAACCTCTGTTCATCCCCCTAACCCTAACCCCCCACCCTAACGTATGAATAACAAAGAGAAGGTTAACCTAACCCTAACCCCCACCCTAACGTATGAATAACAAAGAGAAGGTTAACCTAACCCTAACCCCTAACACCCTAACGTTATGAATAACAAAGGAAGGTTAACCTAACCCTAACCCTAACCCCCACCCTAACGTATGAATAACAAAGAGAAGGTTAACCTAACCCTAACCCCCCCCCCACCCTAACGTATGAATAACAAAGAGAAGGTTAACCTAACCCTAACCCCCCACCCTAACGTATGATAACAAAGAGAAGGTTAACCTAACCCTAACCCCCCACCCTAACGTATGAAATAACAAAGAGAAGGTTAACCTAACCCTAACCCCCCCACCCTAACTATGAATAACAAAGAGAAGGTTAACCTAACCCTAACCCCCCCACCCTAAACGTATGAAAAACAAAGAGAAGGTTAACCTAACCCTAACCCTAACCCCCCACCCTAACGTATGAATAACAAAGAAAAGGTTAACCTAACCCCCAAACCCCCACCCTAAACGTATGAAACAACAAAGAGAAGGTTAACCTAACCCTAACCCGCCCCCCTAACGTATGAATAACAAAGAGAAGGTTAACCTAAACCTAACCCTAACCCCCCACCCTAACGTATGAATAACAAGAGAAGGTTAACCTAACCCTAACCCTAACCCCCCACCCTAACGTATGAATAACAAAGAAAGGTTAACCTAACCCTAACCCCCCACCCTAACGTATGAATAACAAAGAGAAGGTTAAACCTAACCATAACCCTAACCCCCCACCCTAACGTATGAATAACAAAGAGAAGGTTAACCTAACCCTAACCTAACCCCCCCCCCTAACGTATGAATAACAAAGAGAAGGTTAACCTAACCCTAACCCCCCACCCTAACGTATGAATACCAAAGAGAAGGTTAACCTAACCCTAACCCTAACCCCACCCTAACGTATGAATAACAAAGAGAAGGTTAAACCTAACCCTAACCTAACCCACCCTAACGTATGAATAACAAAGAGAAGGTTAACCTAACCCTAACCCCCCACCCTAACGTATGATATAAAAGAGAAGGTTAACCTAACCCTAACCCCCCCCCCACCCTACGTATGAATAACAAAGAGAAGGTTACCTAAACCCTAACCCCCCCACCCTAACGTATGAATAACAAAGAGAGGTTAACCTAACCTACGTGGGCACCCTGGCGCAGTGAGTCTAACCCTAACCCCCCACCCTAACGTATGAATAACAAAGAGAAGGTTAACCTAAACCCCAACCCCCCACCCTAACGTATGAATAACAAAGAGAAGGTTAAACCTAACCCTAACCCTAACCCCCCACCCAACGGAATGAATAACAAAGAGAAGGTTAACCTAACCCTAACCCTAACCCCCCCCCCCTAACGTATGAATAACAAAGAGAAGGTTAACCTAACCCTAACCCCCCACCCTAACGTATGAATAACAAAGAGAAGATTAACCTAACCCTAACCCCCCCACCCTAACGTATGAATAACAAAGAGAAGGTTAACCCTAACCCTAACCCCCACCCTAACGTATGAATAACAAAGAGAAGGTTAAACCTAACCCTAACCCCCACCCTAACGTATGAATAACAAAGAGAAGGTTAACCTAACCCTAACCCCCACCCTAACGTATGAATAACAAAGAGAAGGTTAACCTAACCCTAAACCCCCACCCTAACGTGAATAATAACAAGGACCTAACCCTAACCCCCCCCCTGGTGCGTGTGACAGGACAGGGACAGGACCTGTGTGTTGTGTGTGTGACAGGACAGGGACAGGGAGTGTGTTGTTGTGTGTGACAGGACAGGACAGGGACGTGTGTTGTGTGTGACCATGACCAGGACAGGGACGTGTGTTGGTGTGTGAACAGGACAGGGACGTGTGTGTCCAGTGTCCTCACCCCGTGTGCGTGTCTCAATCTGTTGTGCCTGTTTGCGTGACCTGGCTCTTGCCGGCGGCGGCCAGGCGGGTCCCCAGAGCTTGGCGGGGACGTTGTCCAGGTGACAGTATGTGGTGATGGCGGAGGAGTGGAGCGGGGCCAGTGTAGGGAGGGAGGACAGAGGGCCACCCGGTGGTCAGGAGGTCTATCACAACCAGCTCTTCCTCCAGGTTACCTAGAACCACCCAGGGCTGTAGGATCGTCATAGTCTAGAGAGGGTTAAAACACATGTTTAATACAGGTAGCCTAGCGGTGAGGGGCGGTGGACCAACCCAGAGCAGACTAGGGGCGGTGGACAATCCCAGAGCAGACTAGGGGCGGTGGAACCAATTCCAGAGCAGACTAGACGGGCGGTGGTGGACCCAATCCCAGAGCAACTAGTGGGCGGTGGACCAATCCCAGAGCAGACTAGGGGCGGTGGACCAATTCCAGAGCAGACTAGGGGGCGTGTGGACCAATCCCAGAGCAGGGACTAGGGGCGGTGTGGACCCAATCCCAGAGCAGACTAGGGGCGGGGACCAATCCCAATTAGACTAGGGGCGGTGGACCAATCCCAGGAGCAGACTAGTGGGCGGTGGACCAATCCAGGATTAGACCTAGGGGCGGTGTGAGCCATCCCAGAGCAGTTGTAGGGCGGTGGACCAATCCCAGACAGACTAGGGCGGTGGACCAATCCCAGAGCAGACTAGGGCGCGGTGGACCAATCCCAGAGCAGACTAGGGGCGGTGGACCTATCCCAGAGCAGACTAGTGGGCATGTTTGGACCAATCTCAGAGCAGACTAGGGGGCGGTGGACCAATCCCAGAGCAGACTAGGGCGGTGGACCAATCCCAGAGCAGACTAGGGGCGGTGGACCAATCACCAGAGCAGACTAGGGGCGGTGGGACCAATCCCAGAGCAGGACTAGGGGCGGTGGACCATCCCAGAGCAGACTAGGGGCGGTGGACCAATCCCAGAGCAGACTAGGGGCGGTGGACCAATCCAGAGCCCTTGAGCAAGGCACTTCAACCCTAATTGTTGTGCCTGTAAGTGGCTCTGGATAAGTGTGTCTCTCACCGTGCTCCAGGTCAGGCGGTGTGGACAGTGAAGAAGTCTATCACTCTGGATGTGAAGTCTAGTGTGACGTGTTGTTTGTCCTGTTGGATGGTCACACAGTGACGGTCTCCATAACTGGGCCCTGGGCATTCCTCCACTGTAGAGGACTATTGGACACCTACGAGAGAGAGAGAGACAGAGAGAGAGGAGAGAGAGAGAGAGAGAGAGAGAGAGACAGAGAGAGAGACAGACAGAGAGAGAAGAGAGAGAGACAGAGAGAGAGAGAGAGACAGAGAGAGACAGAGAGAGAGACAGAGAGACAGAGATACAATTCAATTCAATTTAGATTGATTTGATTAGATTGATTTAAAATTTGAGAGAGACAGAGACAGAGAGACAGAGAGACAGGGAGATACAGAGAGGAGAACAGAGAGAGAGAGAGACAGCGAGAGAGAGAGACAGCCAGAGAGAGAGACAGACAGAGAGAGAGACAGACAGAGCGAGAGAGCGAGAGAGAGACAGAGCGAGAGAGAGAGAGAGAGAGAGACAGAGAGACAGAGAGAGATACAGAGAGAGAGAGGAGAGAGAGAGAGAGACAGAGGAGAGAGACAGAGAGAGAGAGAGAGAGAGAGAGAGACAGACAGAGCGAGAGAGAGATACAATTCAATTCAATTCAATTTAGATTGATTTGATTGATTTAAAATTGAGAGAGATGACAGAGACAGAGAGAGAGAGAGTGGAGAGAGGAGAGAGAGCGCGAGAGCGAGAGAGAGAGGAATGGAGCTCCCTAGTGGACAGTGTTTGGTAGAGACAGCTAGTGCTCCTGACTCCTCACCCTGAACTGGAGGACGGTCCTCCATAGGATCTTGTTGATGGCTTTACAAGGGAATGGACCTGAGACACAAAGAGACAGATGAGAGAGGTCTCAAGGAGGGACAGGAAAAAGTGTGTGTGTGTGAGAGAGAGGTTAGGGTGTGTGTGTGTGAGTGTGTGTGTGTGTGTATGTGTGTGTGTGTGTGTGTGTGTAGGGGAGAGAGGTGTGAGATAGAGGTAGTGTGTGTGTGTGAGTTTGTGTAGGTGTTAGTGAGGTGTAGGTGTGTGTGTGTGTAGGTGTTAGTGTGTGGTTAGTGTGTGTGTGTGTGGTCTCTCTCTCACCGTAGGGGATGGACGAGGACACGGGCTGGTGTGTGTAGGGGTTAGTGTGTGTGTGTGTGTCTCTCTCACCCGTAGGGGAGATGGACGAGGCCACGGGCTGGTGTGTGAGGGGTTAGTGTGTGTGTGTGTGTGTGTCTCTCTCTCACCGTAGGGATGGACGAGGCCACGGGCTGGGTGTGTGTAGGGGTTAGTGGTGTGTGTGTCTCTCACCGTAGGGGATGGACGAGGCACGGGCTGGTGTGTGTAGGGGTTAGTGTGTGTGTGTGTCTCTCACCGTAGGGGATGGACGAGGGCCACGGGCTGGTGTGTGGGTTAGGTGGGTTAGTGTGTGTGTTCTCTCTCCACCGTAGGGGATGGACGAGGACACGGGCTGGTGTGTGGTGTAGGGGTTAGTGTGTGTGTCTCTCTCACCGTAGGGGATGGACGAGGCCACGGGCTGTGTGTGTGTAGGGGTATAGTGTGTGTGTCTCTCTCTCACCGTAGGGGATAGACGAGAGGCCACGGGCTGGTGTGTGTAGGGGTTAGTGTGTGTGTTTCTCTCTCACCGTAGGTAGGATGGACGAGGACACGGGCTGGTGTGTGTAGGGGTTAGTGTAGTGTGTGGTCTCTCACCGTGAGGGATGGACGAGGACACGGGCTGGTGTGTGTAGGGGTTAGTGTGTTGTGTGTGTGTGTGGTCTCTCTCACCGTAGGGGATGGACGAGGCCACGGGCTGGTGTGTGTAGGGTTAGAGTGTGTGTGGTGTGTGTGTCTCTCTCACCGTAGGGATGGACGAGGCCCACGGGCTGGTGTGTGTGGGGTTATGTAATGGTTGTGTGTGTCTCTCTCACCGTAGGGGATGGACGAGGACACGGGCTGGTGTGTGTAGGGGTTAGTGTGTGTGGTGTCTCTCTCACCGTAGGGGATGGACGAGGCCCCGGGCTGGTGTGTGTAGGGGTTAGTGTGTGTGTGTGTGTCTCTCCCAACCGTAGGGGATGGACGAGGACACGGGCTGGTGTGTGTAAGGGGTTAGTGGTGTGTGTGTGTGTCTCTCTCACCGTAGGGATGGACGAGGCCACGGGCTGGTGTGTGTAGGGGTTAGTGTGTGTGTCTCTCTCACCGTAGGGGATGGACAGAGAGACACGGGCTGGGTGTGTGTAGGGGTTAGTGTGTGTGTCTCTCTCACCGTAGGGGATGGACGAGGCCACGGCTGGTTTGTGTGTAGGGGTGTAGTGTTTGTGTGTGTGTCTACTCTCACCGTAGGGGATGGACGAGGACACGGGCTGGTGTGTAGGGGTTAGTGTGTGTGTGTGGTCTCTCTCACCGTAGGGGATGATGAGAGGAGACACGGGCTGGTGTGTGATTAGGGGTTTAGTGTGTGGTGTCTCTCTCCACCGTAGGGGATGGACGAGGCCACGGGCTGGTGTGTGTAGGGGTTAGTGTGGTGTGTGGTGGTGTGGTGTCTCTCTCACCGTAGGGGATGGACGAGGCCACGGGCTGGTTGGTGTGTGTAGGGGTTAGTGGTGTGTGTGTGGTCTCTCTCACCGTAGGGGATGGACGAGGCCACTGTGTGGGCTTGTGTGTGTGTAGGGGTTTAGTGTGTGTGTGTGTGTGTGTGTGTGTGTGTGTGTGTGTGTCTGTCTCTCATCCGTAGGGGATGGAAGAGGACACGGGCTGGTGTGTGTAGGGGTTAGTGTGTGTGGTGTCTCTCTCACCGTAGGGGATATGGACGAGGCCCACGGGCTGGTGTGTGTAGGGGTTAGGGTGTGTGTGTGTGTCCCTCTCACCGTAGGGGATGGACGAGGCCACGGGCTGGTGTGTGTAGAGGGGTGTGTGTGTGTGTGTCTCTCTCACCGTAGGGGATGGACGAGGCCACGGGCTGGTGTGTGTAGGGGGTTAGTGTGTGTGTCCTCTCTCTCACCGTAGGGGATGGACGAGGCCACGGGCTGGTGTGTGTAGGGGTTAGTGTGTGTGTCTCGACCGTAGGGGAGGACGAGGACACGGGCTGGTGTGTGTAGGGTTAGTGTGTGTGTGTCTCTCTCACCGTAGGGGAATGGACGAGGCCACGGGCTGGTGTGTGTAGGGGTTAGTGTGTGTGTGTCTCACCGTAGGGGATGGACGAGGACACGGCTGGTGTGTGTAGGGGTGTTAGTGTGTGTGTGTCTCACCGTAGGGGGATGGACGAGGCCACGGGCTGGTGTGTGTAGGGTTAGTGTGTGTGTGTTTCTCACCGTAGGGGATGGACGAGGACACGGGCTGGTGTGTGTAGGGGTTAGTGGTGTGTGTGTCTCTCACCGTAGGGATGGACGAGGCCACGGGCTGGTGTGTGTAGGGGTTAGTGTGTGTGTCCTCTCACCGTAGGGGATGGACGAGGACACGGGCTGGTGTGTGTAGTCGGGTTAGTGTGTGTGTCTCTCTCTGACCGTAGGGGATGGACGAGGACACGGGCTGGTGTGTGTAGGGGTTAGTGTGTTGTGTCTCTCTCACCGTAGGGGATGGACGAGGCCACGGGCTGGTGTGTGTAGGGTTAGTGTGTGTGTGTCTCACCGTAGGGGATGGACGAGGCCACGGGCTGGTCGGGTGTAGTAGGGGTTGTGTGTGGTGTGTCTCTCTCACCGTAGGGGATGGACGAGGACACGGGCTGGTGTGTGTATGGGTTAGTGTGTGTGTGTCTCACCGTAGGGGATGGACGAGGCCACGGGCTGGTGTGTGTAGGGGTTAGTGTGTGTGTTCTCTCTCACCGTAGGGGATGGACGAGGCCACGGGCTGGTGTGTGTAGGGGTTAGTGTGTGTGTGTGTGTGTGTGTGTAGGGGTTAGTGTGTGTGTGTGTGTAGGGGTTAGTGTGTGTGTGTGTGTGTGTGTGGGGTGTGTGTGGTGTGTGTGTGTGTGTGTGTGTGTGTGTGGAGGGGTTAGTGTGTGTGTGTGTGTGTCTCTCTCACCGTAGGGGATGGACGAGGACACGGGCTGGTGTGTGGTAGGGGTTAGTGGTGTGTGTCCTCACCGTAGGGGATGGACGAGGACACGGGCTGGTGTGTGTAGGGGTTAGTGTGTGTGTCTCTCACCGTAGGGGATGGACGAGGACACGGGCTGGTGTGTGTAGGGGTTAGTGTGTGTGTCTCTCTCACCGTAGGGGAATGGACGAGGACACGGGCTGGTGTGTGTAGGGGTTAGGGTGTGTGTGTCTCTCTCACCGTAGGGGATGGACGAGGGCCACGGGCTGGTGTGTGTAGGGTTAGTGTGTGTGTGTGTCCTCTCTCTCACCGTAGGGGATGGACGAGGACACGGGCTGGTGTGTGTAGGGGTTAGTGTGTGTGTGTTTCTCACCGTAGGGGATGGACGAGGCCACGGGCTGGTGTGTGTAGGGGTTAGTGTGTGTGTGTCTCACCGTAGGGGATGGACGAGGACCGGGCTGGTGTGTGTAGGGGTTAGTGTGTGTGTGTCTCTCACCGTAGGGATGGACGAGGACACGGGCTGGTGTGTGTAGGGGTTAGTGTGTGTGTGTGTCTCACCGTAGGGGATGGACGAGGCCACGGGCTGGTGTGTGTAGGGGTTAGTGTGTGTGTCTCTCTCACCGTAGGGGATGGACGAGGCCACGGCTGGTGTGTGTAGGGGTTAGTGTGTGTGTGTCTCTCACCGTAGGGATGGACGAGGCCACGGGCTGGTGTGTGTAAGGGGTTAGTGTGTGTGTGTCTCTCTCACAGCAACGTAGGGGATGGACGAGGACACGGCTGGTGTGTGTAGGGGTTAGTGTGTGTGTCTCTCTCACCGTAGGGGGGATGACGAGGACACGGGCTGGTGTGTGTAGGGGTTAGTGTGTGTGTGTCTCTCTCACCGTAGGGGATGGACGAGGACAACGGGCTGGTGTGTGTAGGGGTTAGTGTGTGTGTCTCTCACCGTAGGGGATGGACGAGGCCACGGGCTGGTGTGTGTAGGGGTTAGTGTGTGTGTGTGTGTCTCTCTCACCGTAGGGGATGGACGAGGCCACGGGCTGGTGTGTGTAGGGGTTAGTGTGTGTGGTGTGTGTCTCTCTCACCGTAGGGGATGGACGAGGACACGGGCTGGTGTGTGTAGGGGTTACCACTGGCAACAGACCACACGCTGTACCCCCCGTCACTATGGGAACTGAGGAAGGAGCTTCCGGAACGTTCCCACACCAGGGACTCCAGCTGCTGCAGACAGACACACTGTATTTAGACCGTAGCGGAGACCCCTGGCGGCAAAACAAGGAAGTGACTAACGTCCTGACCAATGGAAGGAGAGGAGAGGAGGAACTGACTAACGTCCTGACCAATGGAAGGAGAGGAGAGGAGGAACTGACTAACGTCCTGACCAATGGAAGGAGAGGAGAGGAGGAGCTATAGAGGCTACAGGGAAAGAGAGAAAGACTATTGACGAAGAGCCACCAGTGAGGTGCAGTATTATACACTGAACAACAATAATAAAACGCAACATGTAAAGTGTTGGTCCCATGTTTCAAGAGCTGAAATTAA
>CM072232.1:54422424-54464924 GCA_036851935.1 Coregonus suidteri | reverse complement strand
TGGGGACCCATAATAACCCCAGGAAGAGTAGCCGCTGCCTTTGGCAGGAACTAATGGGGATCCATAATAAACCCCAGGAAGAGTAGCCGCTGGCCTTGGCAGGAACTAATGGGGTTCCAAATAAACCCCAGGAAGAGTAGCCGCTGCCTTTGGCAGGAACTAATGGGGATCCATAATAAACCCCAGGAGAGTAGCTGCTGCCTTGGCAGGAACTAATGGGGATCCATAATAAACCCCAGGAAAAGTAGCTGCTGCCTTGGCAGAACTAATGGGGAATCCGTAATAAACCCCAGGAAGAGTACCACTGCCTTGGCAGGAACTAATGGGGATCCATAATAACCCCAGGAAGAGTAGCTGCCTGGCCTTGGCAGGAACTAATGGGGATCCATAATAACCCCAGGAAAGTAGCTGCTGCCTTGGCAGGAACTAATGGGTATCCGTAATAAACCCCAGGAAGAGTAGCCACTGCCTTGGCAGGAACTAATGGGGATCCGTAAATAACCCCAGGAAGAGTAGCCGCTGCCTTGGCAGGAACTAATGGGGATCCGCAATAAACCCAGGAAGAGTAGCCCGCTGCCTTGGCAGAACTAATGGGGATCCATAATAAACCCCAGGAAGAGTAGCCGCTGATCTGCCTTGGCAGGACTAATGGGATCCATAATAAACCCCAGGAAGAGTAGCCGCTGCCCTTGGCAGGAACTAATGGGGACCCATGACCCATAATAAACCCAGGAAGAGTAGACCGCTGCCTTGGCAGGACTAATGAGGGATCCATAATAAAACCCCAGGAAGAGTAGCCGCTGCCTTGGCAGGAACTCAATGGGGTTCCAAAATAAACCCCAGGAAGAGTACCGCTGCCCTTTGGCAGGAACTAATGTGGATCCATAATAAACCCCAGGAAGAGTACCGCTGCCTTGGCAGGAACTAATGGGATCCATAATAAACCCCAGTAAGAGTAGCCGCTGCCCTTGGCAAGGAACTAATGGGGATCCATAATAACCCCAGGAAGAGGAGGCCGCTGCTTGGCAGGAACTAATGGGGATCCATAATAAAACCCCAGGAAGAGTAGCCGCTGCCTTGGCAGGAACTAATGGGGATCCATAATAAACCCCAGGAGAGGAGCCGCTGCCTTGGCAGGAACTACATGGGATCCATAATAACCCCCAGGAAGAGGAGCCGCTGCCTTGGCAGGAACTAATGGGGATCCATAATAAACCCCAGGAAGAGGAGCCGCTGCCGTTTGGCAGGAACTAATGGGGATCCCCTAATAACACCAGGAAGAGTAGCCGCTGCCTTGGCAGGAACTAATGGGGATCCGTAATAAACCCCAGGAAGAGTAGCCGCTGCCTTGGCAGGAACTAATGGGGATCCGTAATAACCCCAGGAAGAGTAGCCGCTGCCTTGGCAGGAACTAATGGGGATCCGTAATAAACCCCAGGAAGAGTAACCGCTGCACTTGGCAGGAACTAATGGGGATCCATAAATAAACCCCAGGAAGAGTAGCCGCTGCCATTGGCAGGAACTAATGGGGATCCATAATAAACCCCAGGAAGAGTAGCCGCTGCCCTTGGCAGGAACTAATGGGGATCCAAATAAACCCCAGGAAGAGAAAGCCGCTGCCTGGCAGGAACTAATGGGGGATCCATAATAAACCCCAGAAGAGGAGCCGCTGCCTGGCAGGAACTAATGGGGATCCCTAATAAACCCCAGGAAGAGGAGCCGCTGCCTTGGCAGGAACTTATGGGGATCCCTAATAAACCCCAGGAAGAGGAGCCGCTGCCTTGGCAGAACTAATGGGATCCCTATAAACCCCAGGAGAGAGTACTGCTGCCTTGGCAGGAACTAATGGGGATCCATATAAACCCCAGGAAGAGTAGCTGCTGCCTTGGCAGGAACTAATGGGGATCCATAATAACCCCAGGAAGAGTAGGCTGCTGCCTTGGCAGGAACTAATTGGGGATCCATAATAAACCCCAGGAAGAGTAGCTGCTGCCTTGGCAGTAACTAATGGGGATCCATAAGAAACCCCAGGAAGAGTAGCTGCTGCCTTGGCAGTAACTAATGGGGATCCATAATAAACCCCAGGAAGAGGAGCTGCTGCCTGGCAGGAACTAATGGGGATCCATAATAAACCCCAGGAAGAGGAGCTGCTGCCTTGGCAGGAACTAATGGGGATCCCTAATAAACCCCCAGGAAGAGGAGCTGCTGCCTTGGCAGGAACTAATGGGGATCCCTAATAAATCCCAGGAAGAAGTAGCTGCTGCCTTGACAGGAACTAATGGGGATCCATAATAAACCCCAGGAAGAGTAGCTGCTGCCTTGGGCAGAACTAATGGGGATCCCTAATAAACCCCAGGAAGAGTAGCTGCTGCCTTGGCAGGACTAATGGGGATCCCTAATAAACCCCAGGAAGAGTAGCTGCTGCCTTGGCAGGAACTAATGGGGATCCCTAATAACCCCCAGGAAGAGTAGCTGCTGCCTTGGCAGGAACTAATGGGGATCCCTAATAAACCCCAGGAAGAGTAGCTGCTGCCTTGGCAGGAACTAATGGGGATCCATAATAAACCCCAGGAAGAGTAGCTGCTGCCTTGGCAGGAACTAATGGGGGATCCCTAATAACCCCACGGAAGAGTAGCTGCTGCCTTGGCCGGGAACTAATGGGGATCCATAATAAACCTCAGGAAGAGTAGCTGCTGCCTTGGCAGGAACTAAATGGGATCCATAATAAACCCCAGGAAGAGTAGCTGCTGCCTTGGCAGAACTAATGGGATCCATAATAACCCCAGGAAGAGTAGGCTGCTGCCTTGGCAGGAACTAATGGGGATCCATAATAAACCCCAGGAAGAGTAGGCTGCTGCCTTGGCAGGAACTAATGGGGATCCATAAATAACCCCAGGAAGAGTAGGCTGCTGCCTTGGCAGGAACTAATGGGGATCCTAATAAACCCCAGGAAGAGTAGGCTGCTGCCTTGGCAGGAACTAATGGGGATCCATAATAAACCCCAGGAAGAGTAGGCTGCTGCCTTGGCAGGAACTAATGGGGATCCATAATAAATAACCCCAGGAAAGTAGCTGCTGCCTTGGCAGGGAACTAATGGGGATCCATAATAAACCCCAGGAGAGTAGGCTGCTGCCTTGGCAAGAACTAATGGGGACCCCATAATCAACCCAGGAAGAGTAGGCTGCTGCCTTGGCAGGAACTAATGGGGATCCATAATAAACCCCAGGAAGAGTAGCTGCTGCCTTGGCAGGAACTAATGGGGATCCATAATAAACCCCGGAAGAGTAGCTGCTGCCTTGGCAGGAACTAATATGGGGATCCTAATAAACCCCAGGAAGGGAGCTGCTGCTGCCTTGGCAGGAACTAATGGGGATCCCTAATAAACCCCCAGGAAGAGGAGCTGCTGCCTTGGCAGGACTAATGGGGATCCCTAATAAACCCCAGGAAGAGGAGCTGCTGCCTTGGCAGGAACTAATGGGGATCCCTAATAAACCCCAGGAAAGGCTGCTGCCTTGGCAGGAACTAATGGGGATCCATAATAAACCCCAGGAAGAGTAGCTGCTGCCGTTACAGGAACTAATGGGGATCCATAATAAACCCCAGGAAGAGTAGCTGCTGCTTTGCAGGAACTAATGGGGATCCATAATAAACCCCAGGAAGAGGAGCTCTGCCTTGGCAGAACTAATGGGATCCCTAATAAACCCAGGAAGAGGAGCTGCTGCCTTGGCAGGAACTAATGGGGATCCATAATAAACCCCAGGAAGAGTATGCTGCTGCCTTGGCAGGAACTAATGGGGATCCATAATAACACCCCAGGAAGAGTACTGCTGCCTTGGCAGGAACTAATGGGGATCCATAATAAACCCCAGGAGAGTAGCTGCTGCCTTGGCATGAACTAATGGGATCCATAATAAACCCCAGAAAAGAGTAGCTGCTGCCTTGGCAGGAACTAATGGGGATCCATAATAAACCAGGGAAGATAGCTGCTGCTGCCTTGGCAGAACTAATGGGTATCCATAATAAACCCCAGGAAGAGTAGCTGCTGCCTTGGCAGGAACTAATGGGGATCCATAATAAATAAAAATACAATTTACTGCATAATATGGTTCAATCAAACTGCGCTCCAACAACTTTTCCCCTCAGCGCATTTTTCATGACAAATTGGACAAATCATCGCATATTGTCATGCAAAATGTCACAATTGCTGAGCAAAATCAAGCATTTTAGGCCGCAGATATAACAAAACATGCGGAGGGACTGACTAACTGCATTATACCAGAAGCCTTTTGGTGGCGTTAAGCCAGATTTGGTTTGCCCACCCCCCCCCCCCACCCCTCCCACAAAACATTTTACTGGTCCCAGTCTTGGAGGCGGAGAGAACATTTTTTGTTTTGAAAGTAAATTTGATCCGCGGGCCCTCCAAAAAGAGGGCAGCGGGCCGGCCACTAGTTGCCCATCCCTGACCTAAATATTGGCTGAAATTCTGGAGAAATCCCAGATCTTTCAAATGGGAACAAAACTGTCACATAGGACCTCCTCATCTCAGCATATCTGTAGAAGAAGTGAACTCAGTTTTACCTGGCCTACAGGAAGTGAACTCAGTTTTACCTGGCCTACAGGAAGTGAACTCAGTCTTACCTGGCCTACAGGAAGTAAACTCATTCTTACCTCTCCTACACAAAGTGACCACAGTCTTACCTGTCCTTGGAGGAAGTGACCTCACAGTCTTACCCGTCCTTGGAGGAAGTGACCTCACAGTCTTACCCGTCCTTGGAGGAAGTGACCTCACAGTCTTACCCATCCTTGGAGGAAGAGACCTCACAGCCTTACCTGTCCTACAGGAAGTGACCTCACAGTCCTACCTGTCCTACAGGAAGTGACCTCACAGCCTTACCTGTCCTACAGGAAGTGACCTCACAGCCTTACCTGTCCTACAGGAAGTGACCTCACAGTCTTACCTGTCCTTGGAGGAAGTGTATCTGTGCTACGACTGCAGTGTCTCTGTGTAGTCCTGTAAACTCCACCCCTGGAGCGCCATAACTAACAGAGAAGAGTCAAGGAATACAACACACAGCTACTGTATATATATACACAGCTATATACACACTTCCACAGAGACAGAGAGACAGAGAGAGAGAGCGAGAGAGAGAGAGAGAGAGAGAGAGGAGAGAGAGAGAGAGAGAGAGAGAGAGAGAGAGAGAGAGAGAGAGAGATAGATAGATAGATAGATAGATAGATAGATAGATAGAGAGAGAGAGAGAGAGAGAGGAGAGAGAGAGAGAGACAGAGAGAGAGAGAGAGAAGAGAGAGAGAGAGAGAGAGAGAGACAGAGAGAGACAGAGAGAGAGAGAGACACAGAGAGAGAGAGAGTGAGAGAGAGAGAGAGAGAGAGAGAGAGAGGAGAAGGATTTTGGAGAGAGAGAGAGAGAGAGGAGAGAGAGAGAGAGAGAGAGGAGAGAGAGAGAGAGAGAGACAGAAGAGAGAGAGAGAGAGAGAGAGAGAGACGAGAGGAGAGAGGGAGAGAGAGAGAACAGAGAGAGAGAGAGAGACAGAGACAGAGAGAGAGAGAGAGAGAGAGAGAGAGAGAGAGAGAGAAGAGATGGAGAGAGAGACACAGAGAGAGAGAAGATAGAGAGAGATAGAGAGAAGAGAGGAGAGAGAGAGAGAGAGAGAGAGAGATAGAGAGAAGAGAAGGAGATTTGAAGAGAGAGAGAGAGAGAGAGAGAGAGAGACAGAGAGGCGAGAGAGCGAGGAGAGAGAGGGAGAGAGAGAGACAGAGGAGAGTCAGACTATGAGAGAGAGAGAGACAGAGAGAGAGAGAGACAGGATACGAGCGAGAGAGAGAGAGAGAGAGTAGAGAGAGAGAGAGAGAGAGAGACAGAGAGAGAGAGAGAGAGAGAGAGAGAGAGAGAGAGAGAGAGATAGGAGAAGGAGATTTGAAGAGAGAGCGAGAGAGAGAGAGAGAGAGAGAGAGAGAGAGAGAGAGAGAGAGAGAGAGAGAGAGACAGAGAGAGAGAGAGGGAGAGAGAGAGACAGAGAGACGAGACAGATTAGAGAGAGAGAGAGAGAGAGAGCTAGAGAGAGGGAGAGAGAGAGACAGAGAGAGATAGAGAGAGAGAGAGAGAGAGAGAGAGAGAGAGAGAGAGAGCGAGAGAGAGAGAGTAGAGAAGGAGAAGGAGATTTGAAGAGAGAGCAGTGTTTCAGCGTAGTTTTATTTGGTGTTTAAAACCAGCAGCTATAACAAACAACTATTCTACTATAATTAAACACCCGGATGACGCAGCAGCAGCAGTGTGTGTGTGAGGAAAATGACAGTCATCCTTAAATAGTGTAGGAAATCCTCCCATCTCTACATAGTGTAGGAATCTCCCATCTCCACATAGTGTAGGAATCCTCCCATCCTCTACATAGTGTAGGAATCCTCCCCTCTCTAAATAGTGGAGGAATCCTCCCATCTCTACATAGTGGGAGGAATCCCTCCCATCTCTACATAGTGTAGGAATCCTCCCATCTCTACATAGTGTAGGAATCCTCCCATCTCTACATAGTGGAGGATCCTCCCCTCTCTACATAGTGGAGGAATCCTCCCATCTCTACATAGTGTAGGAATCCTCCATCTCTACATAGTGTAGGAATCCTCCCATCTCTACATAGTGGATGGAATCCTCCCATCTCTACATAGTGTAGGAATCCTCCCATCTCTACATAGTGGGAGGAATCCTCCCATCTCTACATAGTGTAGGAATCCTCCCATCTCTACATAGTGTATGGAATCCCTCCATCTCTACATAGTGATTAGGAATCCTCCCATCTCTACATAGTGGAGGAATCCTCCCATCTCTACATAGTGTAGGAATCCTCCCATCTCTACATAGTGTAGGAATCCTCCCATCTCTACATAGTGGAGGAATCCTCCCATCTCTACATAGTGTAGGAATCCTCCCCCATCTCTACATAGTGGAGGAATCCTCCCATCTCTACATAGTGTAGGATCCTCCCATCTCTACATAGTGTGAGGAATCCTCCCATCTCTAAATAGTGGAGGAATCCTCCCATCTCTACATAGTGTAGGAATCCTCCCATCTCTACATAGTGTAGGAATCCTCCCACCCATCTCTACATAGTGTAGGAATCCTCCCATCTCTACCATAGTTTAGGAATCCTCCCATCTCTAAATAGTGGGAGGAATCCTCCCATCTCTACATAGTGTAGGATCCTCCCATCTCTACTAGTGTAGGAATCCTCCCATCTCTAAATAGTGGAGGAATCCTCCCATCTCTACATAGTGAGGAATCCTCCCATCTTTAAATAGTGTAGGAATCCTCCCATCTCTACATAGTGGAGAATCCTCCCTATCTCTACATAGTGTAGGAATCCTCCCATCTCTACATACGTTGTAGGAATCCTCCCATCTCTACATAGTGTAGGAATCCTCCCATCTCTACATAGTGGAGGAATCCTCCCATCTCTACATAGTGTAGGAAATCCTCCCATCTCTACATAGTGTAGGAATCCTCCCATCTCTACATAGTGTAGGAAATCCTCCCATCTCTACATAGTGTAAGGAATCCTCCCATCTCTACATAGTGTAGGAATCCTCCCATCTCTACATAGTGTAGGAATCCTCCCCATCTCTACACAGCAGCAACAGAGATGATTAAACACACTAGAGATGCCAGCAGGCCAGAGGTGTACCAGGTAACAACAGAGATGATTAAACACCCTAACCCTAACCCTAACCCCAGCCCCATGACAGGACAACAACAACACAACAACAACACAACACAATTAGACCCAACCGAAAAATCATGAGAAAACAAAAGAGAATTACTTGACACATTGGAAAGAACAAACAAAAAAACTGAGCAGACTAGAAATGCTATTTGGCCCTAAATCAGAGAGTACACAGTGGCAGAATACCTGACCACTGTGACTGATCCAAACTTAAGGAAAGCTTTTGACTATGTACAGACTCAGTGAGCATAGCCTTGCTATTGAGAAAGGCGCGCCGTAGGCAGACCTGGCTCTCAAGAGAAGACAGGGCTATGTGCACACTGCCCACAAAATGAGGTGGAAACTGAGCTGCACTTCCTAACCTCCTGCCAAATGTATGACCATATTAGAGACACATATTTCCCTCAGATTACAGCGATCCACAAAGAATTCGAAAACAAACCCAATTTTTTGATAAACTCCCTTATCTACTGGGTGAAAAAACACAGTGTGCCTCACAGCTGTCAAGATTTGTGACCTGTTGCCACAAGAAAAGGGCAACCAGTGAAGAACAAACATCATTGTAAATACAACCCATATTTATGTTGATCTTTATTTTCCCATTTGTACTTTACCTATTTGCACATTGTTACAACACTGTATATAGACATAATATGACATTTGAAATGTCTTTATTCTTTTGGAACTTCTGAGTGTAATGTTTACTGTTAAATATTTATTGTTTATTTCACTTTAGTTTATTATCTACTTCCCTTGCCTTTGGCAACGTTATCACACGTTTCCCATGACAATAAAGCCCTTAAATTGAAATTGAATTGAATTGAGAGAGAGAGAGAGAGAGACAGAGACAGAGACAGAGACAGAGACAGAGAGAGAGAGAGAGAGAGAGAGAGAGGGACAGAGGAGAGAGAGAGATAGAGAGAGAGGGACAGAGAGAGAGGAGGGAGAGAGGGACAGAGGAGAGGGAGGGAGGGACAGAGAGAGAGATAGAGAGAGAGAGAGGGACAGAGAGGGAATGTGGGGAGAGAGGCAGAGATTGGAGCAAATAACCCATCACATCTCTCCGTCTTTATGATGAATGAGCTGTGGAGTAATCAGGACAGGACTGGGACACACACACACACCACAGCGTAGTCCAGCTGTTCTCTGTTTCCCTGGACATATTCCAACCCTCAGCTCGCGCGCTCTCTCTCTCTCTCTCTCTCTCACTGTCTCTCTCTCTCTGTATCTTTCTCTCTGTATCTTTCTCTCTCTCTCTCTCTCTCTCTCTCTCTCTCTCTCTCTCTCTGTCTCTCTGTCTCTCTGTATCACTGTCTCTCTGTATCACTGTCTCTCTGTATCACTGTCTCTCTGTATCACTGTCCTCTCTGTATCACTGTCTCTCTCTCTCTCTCTCTCTCTCTCTCTCTCTCTCTCTCTCTCTGTATCTTTCTCTCTCTCTCTCTTGTCTCTCTGTCTCTCTGTATCACTGTCTCTCTGTATCACTGTCTCTCTGTATCACTGTCTCTCTGTATCCTGTCTCTCTGTATCACTGTCTCTCTCTCTCTCTCTCTCTCTTCTCTCTCTCCTCTCCTCTCTCTCTATCTTTCTCTCTCTCTCTCTGTCTCTCTGTCTCTCTGTCTCTCTGTCTCTCTGTATCACTGTCTCTCTGTATCACTGTCTCTCTGTATCACTGTCTCTCTGTATCACTGTCTCTCTGTATCACTGTCTCTCTCTCTCTCTCTCTCTCTCTGTATCTTTCTCTCTCTCTCTGTCTCTCTGTATCACTGTCTCTCTGTATCACTGTATCACTGTCTCTCTGTATCACTGTCTCTCTGTATCACTGTCTCTCTGTATCACTGTCTCTCTGTATCACTGTCTCTCTCTCTCTCTCTCTCTCTCTCTCTCTCTTCTCTCTCTGAGCACTCTCCTCTCTCTCTCTCTCCCTCTCTCTCTCTCTCTCTCTCTCTCTCTCTCTCTCTCGCTCTCTACCTCTCTCTCTCTCTCTCTCTCTCTCTCTCTCTCTCTCTCTCTCTCTCTCTCTCTCTCTCTCTCTCTCTCTCTCTCTCTCTCTCTCTCTCTCTCCTCTCTATCCTCTCTTCTCTCTCTCTCTCATCTCTCTCTCTCTCTCTCTCTCCTCTCTCCCCCCCTCTCTCCTCTCTCTCTCTCCCCACCCCCCCCCCCTCTCTCTAGCTCACACCCCCTCTCCCCCTCCTCACCATCCCACTCTCCCAGCCTTCTCTCTCTCTCTCTCCCCCCCCCCCCCCCCTCTGGGTCTAGCACATCTAGACTCTCTCTCGCTCTCACCTCCTCCCTCTCTCTATGCTAGCTATATACCATATCTACCTGTTGAATTAACTACTATTCAGCCCCATGTCTATATACCAGATCTACCTGTTGAATTAACTACTATTCAGCCCCATGTCTATATACCAGATCAGAGAATTCCTCATTGAGTTTGTGCCTACAGTGTAGAGGCCTGCAGCAACTTACTCATAATTACTGAACTCTCTCTCTGACACACAAACACAGGGAGTGAGGCTGTGTATTTGTCCAGTGATGCGTAAGGGAAGCGTTAGCGAGGATAAAAGAGATTTCACGGTCTGAATAACGACCACCAGACAACCATTGTCCTCAACTCTGACACATCTATAGAGCTAGCTACAACATAACCCATCACATCTAGAGCTAGCTACAGCAATAACCCAGCACATCTAGAGCTAGCTACAACAATAACCCATCACATCTAGAGCTAGCTACAACAATAACCCCACATCACATCTAGAGCTAGCTACAACATAACCCAGCACATCTAGAGCTAGCTACAACAATATAACCCATCACATCTAGAGCTAGCTACAACATATAACCCATCACATCTAGAGCTAGCTACAGCACAATAACCCAGCACATCTACAGCTAGCTACAACAATAACCCAGCACATCTACAGCTAGCTACAACAATAACCCAGCACATCTAGAGCTAGCTACAACAATAACCAGCACATCTAGAGCTAGCTACAACAATACCCAGCACATCTAGAGCTAGTTACGACATATACCCAGCACATCTAGAGCTAGCTACAACATAACCCAGCACATCTAGAGCTAGCTACAACATAACCCAGCACATCTAGAGCTAGCTACCAACATAACCCAGCACATCTAGAGCTAGCTACAACATAACCCAGCACATCTAGAGCTAGCTACAACATAACCCAGCACATCTAGAAGCTAGCTACAACAATAACCCAGCACATCTAGAGCTAGCTACAACATAACCCAGCTACATCTAGAGCTAGCTACAACAATAACCCAGCACATCTCTAGAGCTAGCTACAACAATAACCCAGCACATCTAGAGCTAGCTACAACAATAACCCAGCACATCTAGAGCTAGCTACAACAATAACCCAGCACATCTAGAGCTAGCTACAGCAATACCCAGCACATCTAGAGCTAGCTACAACATAACCCAGCACATCTAGAGCTAGCTACAACAATAACCCAGCACATCTAGAGCTAGCTACAACATAACCCAGCACATCTAGCTAGCTAGCTACAACATAACACCCAGCACATCTAGAGCTAGCTACAACAATAACCCAGCACATCTAGAGCTAGCTACAACAATAAACCCAGCACATCTAGAGCTAGCTACAACAATAACCCAGCACATCTAGAGCTAGCTACAACATAACCCAGCACATCTAGAGCTAGCTACAACATAACCCAGCACACCTAGAGCTAGTTACAACATAACCAGCACATCTAGAGCTAGCTACAACAATAACCCAGCACATCTAGAGCTAGCTACAACAATAACCCAGCACATCTAGAGCTAGCTACAACAATAACCCAGCACATCTAGAGCTAGCTACAACATAACCCAGCACATCTAGAGCTAGCTACAACAATAACCCAGCACATCTAGAGCTAGCTACAACATAACCCAGCACATCTAGAGCTAGCTACAACAATAACCCAGCACATCTAGAGCTAGCTACAACAATAACCCAGCACATCTAGAGCTAGCTACAACATAACCCAGCACATCTAGAGCTAGCTACAACATAACCCAGCACATCTAGAGCTAGCTACAACATAACCCAGCACATCTAGAGCTAGTTACAGCTTCAGGTCTGATTAACATCCAACACATTGTCCCCAACTCTGACACAGCTACAACATGATAACCTAGCAGAGTTACAGCTAGGAGCTAAAGTTTAGATACAGCCTAACTATACACACAGCTAGCTATTACATACCACAAGACACGACAGCTAGCTTACTATAACACACAGCTAGCTATAACATAACACGACAGCTAGCTTACTATAGCACACAGCTAGCTATAACATACCACAAGACATGACAGCTAGCTTACTATAGCACACAGCTAGCTATAACATACCACAAGACATGACAGCTAGCTTACTATAACACACAGCTAGCTATTACATACCACAAGACATGACAGCTAGCTTACTATAGCACACAGCTAGCTATAACATACCACAAGACATGACAGCTAGCTTACTATAGCACACAGCTAGCTATTACATACCACAAGACATGACAGCTAGCTTACTATAACACACAGCTAGCTATTACATACCACAAGACATGACAGCTAGCTTACTATAACAGCACACAGCTAGCTACAACATAACACGACAGCTAGCTTACTATAGCACACAGCTAGCTATAACATACCACAAGACATGACAGCTAGCTTACTATAGCACACAGCTAGCTATTACATACCACAAGACATGACAGCTAGCTTACTATAACACACAGCTAGCTATAACATACCCACAAGACATGACAGCTAGCTTACTATAGCACACAGCTAGCTAGCTTACTTACATACCACAAGACATGACAGCTAGCTTACTATAACACACAGCTAGCTATTACATACCACAAGACATGACAGCTAGCTTACTATAACCACACAGCTAGCTACAACATAACAGCTAGCTAGCTACAGTGAGGGGAAAAAAGTATTTGAATCCCCTGCTGATTTTGTAAGTTTGCCCACTGACAAAGAAATTAATTGTCTATAATTTTAATGGTAGGTTTATTTGAACAGTGAGAGACAGAATAACAACAAAAAAATCCAGAAAAACGCATGTCAAAAATGTTATAAATTAATAAATTAAATAAATAAATAAAAATAAATTGATTTGCATTTTAAATGAGGGAAATAAGTCTCCAAACACACCAACAGTCAAACAGACTGACAGAGGCAACCTCGCACCATCACAGATCAACAAGGGGGGGGAACAGAGAGGACCATGGGAATTCAAACATA
Source organism: Coregonus suidteri (assembly GCA_036851935.1). NCBI lineage: Eukaryota > Metazoa > Chordata > Actinopteri > Salmoniformes > Salmonidae > Coregonus > Coregonus suidteri. Next base: position 54,451,891 of record CM072232.1, on the reverse strand, counting down.
GGTAGTAGAGGTACAGTCAGTCATCTCTCTCTCACACACACACACACACACACACACACACAGATCTATCAACCCAACCAGCCTCTGGCTCAAGTCTGTCTCAGTCAGGCCAAGCAGCCCCTCCCTCTTAACAGATCCTGCAACAATAGCCTACTCAGCTCAGAGCAACAGGAGGGGTGTGTGAAGTAGGGGTGATGAATGAGGAAAGAGGCGGGCTGAAGGAGAGCAGAGAGAGAGGAGGTGGAGAGAGAGAGAGAGAGAGAGAGAGAGAGAGAGAGAGAGAGAGAGAGAGAGAGAGAGAGAGAGGTGGAGAGAGAGAGAGAGGTGGAGAGAGAGAGAGAGAGAGAGGTAGAGAGAGTGGAGAGAGAGAGAGAGAGAGGTGGAGAGGTGGAGAGAGGTGGAGAGAGAGAGAGAGAGAGAGAGAGAGAGAGAGAGAGAGGTGGAGAGGGAGAGAGGTGGAGAGAGAGAGAGATAGAGAGAGGTGGGAGAGGGAGAGAGGTGGAGAGAGAGAGAGAGAGAGGGAGAGAGAGAGAGAGAGAGAGAGAGGTGGAGAGGGAGAGAGTGGAGAGTGGAGAGAGGTGGAGAGAGAGGGGAGAGGTGGAGAGAGAGAGAGGGAGAGGTGGAGAGAGAGAGAGAGGTGGAGAGGGAGAGAGGTGGAGAGAGAGAGAAAACTGAACTGCACTTCCTAACCTCCTGCCAAATGTATGACCATATTAGATACACATTTAACGTTTTGTATGGGGGACGTATTTTCCCTCAGATTACAGCGACCCACAAAGAATTCGAAAACAAACCCAATTTTGATTAACTCCCATATCTACTGGGTGAAATACCACAGTGCGCCATCACAGCAGCAAGATTTGTGACCTGTTGCCACAAGAAAGGGCAACCAGTGAAGAACAAACACCATTGTAAATACAACCCATATTTATGTTTATTTATTTTCCCATTTGTACTTTAACTATTTGCACATTGTTACAACACTGTATATAGACATAATATGACATTTGAAATGTCTTTATTCTTTTGGAACTTCTGAGTGTAATGTTTACTGTTAATATTTATTGTTTATTTCACTTTAGTGTATTATCTACTTCACTTGCTTTGGCAACGTTAACATACGTTTCCCATGCCAATAAAGACCTTAAATTGAAATTGAATTGAGAGAGGTGGACAGAGAGAGAGAGTTGGAGAGGGAGAGGTGGAGAGAGAGAGGAGTGATAAGAGAAGGGTGGAGAGGGAGAGAGGTGGAGAGAGAGAGAGTGATAAGAGAAGGGTGGAGAGGGAGAGAGGTGGAGAGAGAGAGGAGTGATAAGAGAAGGGTGGAGAGGGAGAGAGTTGGAGAGAGAGAGAGAGAGTTTGGAGAGGGAGAGGAGTGATAAGAGAAGGGTGGAGAGGGAGTGAAAAGGGAGAGGCTTGATTTAAAGCTCCTCTTTTTGAGTCCATGATGCCCCGTTAGAATACTAATGAGAGAAGAGAGAGAGAGAGAGAGATAGAGGGCAGGAGGGAGAGAGAGAGAGACAGAGGAAGGACTTATTAGAGGACGAATCGGCGTCTCTGTTTCTTCAGCTGGGTTTCATCAGATACACAGAGAGAACTCCACAACTCAAAAGTTCTAAAAAAAGGGAACACAGAACACATTCTAGCACTCCAAAAGAGAAAACGTTCTAGCACAGAACCCAGAACCTACAGAACAGGAAGCCAGATAAGGAATCTGTATTAGAGTGTGGGGACACGGCCCCAGGAGGAATCTGTATTAGAGTGTGGGGACACAGCCCCAGGAGGAATCTGTATTAGAGTGTGGGGACACAGCCCCAGGAGGAATCTGTATTAGAGTGTGGGGACACAGCCCCAGGAGGAATCTGTATTAGAGTATGGGGACACAGCCCCAGGAGGAATCTGTATTAGAGTGTGGGGACACAGCCCCAGGAGGAATCTGTATTAGAGTGTGGGGACACAGCCCCAGGAGGAATCTGTATTAGAGTATGGGGACACGGCCCCAGGAGGAATCTGTATTAGAGTGTGGGGACACAGCCACAGAACAAGGTCTACTAGAGGAGTTGAAAGAGACTGCCATCCGTAGAGTAAATATTTGCCTGATGTCAGAGTACTGATAACAGACAGACAGACATAGTAGCCCTATGTAGCCCAGTCCTGGTTCTAACAGAGAGATCCTGGTCCAGTGGTAATGCAACACGGTATCCTGAGCCAGCCCAGTCCAGTATCTGTTCAGCTCTGCAGCTCCAGTCTCTCTCTGCCTGCTACTGTAGTGGAGGGGAGAGGGGGGGCCTTTCAGACAAGACCCGGAAACAAAGGGGTAACCCAGGGAGGGAAAACATGCATTCCATAAAGGGAGAAAGACTCCCCCATATCCCCCCAGACAACACACACACAATCCTGTCTTCATAAAGAGAGAGAGAGAGTGCAAGAGATGGAGAGGGGAGCTAGAGGGGGAGAAAGAGGGCTGCATTTCCTATTACACTGTGACAAATACTCAGACATAATCCCATTTCCACTACTACTATTAACATGTCTTTCAGACCTAATCCCATTTCCACTACTACTATTAACATGTCTTTCAGACCTAATCCCATTTCCACTACTACTATTAACATGTCTTTCAGACCTAATCCCATTTCCACTACTACTATTATTATTGATGTCTTTCAGACCTAATCCCATTTCCACTACTACTATTAACATGTCTTTCAGACCTAATCCCATTTCCACTATTACACTGTGACAAATACTCAGACCTAATCCCATTTCCTCTATTACACTGTGACAAATACTCAGACCTAATCCCATTTCCACTACTACTATTAACATGTCTTTCAGACCTAATCCCATTTCCACTACTACTATTATTATTGATGTCTTTCAGACCTAATCCCATTTCCACTACTACTATATTAACATGTCTATTCAGACCTAATCAGACCATTTCCTATTACACTGTGACAAATACTCAGACCTAATCCCATTTCCTCTATTACACTGTGACAAATACTCAGACCTAATCCCATTTCCTCTATTACACTGTGACAAATACTCAGACCTAATCCCATTTCCTCTATTACACTGTGACAAATACTCAGACCTAATCCCATTTCCACTACTACTATTATAACATGTCTTTCAGACCTAATCCCATTTCCACTACTACTATTATTATTGATGTCTTTCAGACCTAATCCCATTTCCTCTATTACACTGTGACAAATACTCAGACCTAATCCCATTTCCTCTATTACACTGTGACAAATACTCAGACCTAATCCCATTTCCACTACTACTATTATTATTGATGTCTTTCAGACCTAATCCCATTTCCACTACTACTATTATTATTGATGTCTTTCAGACCTAATCCCATTTCCACTACTACTACTATTATTGATGTCTTTCAGACCTAATCCCATTTCCACTACTACTACTATTGATGTCTTTCAGACCTAATCCCATTTCCAATACTACTATTATTATTTGATGTCTTTCAAATTTCAGACCTAATCCCATTTCCACTACTACTATTAATATTGATGTCTTTCAGACCTAATCCCATTTCCACTACTACTACTATTGATGTCTTTCAGACCTAATCCCATTTCCAATACTACTATTATTATTGATCTTTCAGACCTAATCCCATTTCCACTACTACTATTAACATGTCTTTCAGACCTAATCCCATTTCCACTACTACTATTATTATTGATGTCTTTCAGACCTAATCCCATTTCCACTACTACTATTATTGATGTCTTTCAGACCTAATCCCATTTCCACTACTACTACTATTGATGTCTTTCAGACCTAATCCCATTTCCAATACTACTATTATTATTGATGCCTTTCAGACCTAATCCCATTTCCACTACTACTATTAACATGTCTTTCAGACCTAATCCCATTTCCACTACTACTATTATTATTGATGCCTTTCAGACCTAATCCCATTTCCACTACTACTACTATTATTGATGTCTTTCAGACCTAATCCCATTTCCACTACTACTATTATTATTGATGTCTTTCAGACCTAATCCCATTTCCACTACTATTATTATTATTGATGTCTTTCAGACCTAATCCCATTTCCACTACTACTATTAACATGTCTTTCAGACATAATCCCATTTCCACTACTACTATTAATATTGATGCCTTTCAGACCTAATCCCATTTCCACTACTACTACTATTGATGTCTTTCAGACCTAATCCCATTTCCACTACTACTACTATTATTGATGTCTTTCAGACCTAATCCCATTTCCACTACTACTATTATTATTGATGTCCTTTCAGACCTAATCCCATTTCCACTACTACTATTAACATGTCTTTCAGACCTAATCCCATTTCCACTACTACTATTATTATTGATGTCTTTCAGACCTAATCCCATTTCCACTACTACTATTTATTGATGTCTTTCAGACCTAATCCCATTTCCACTACTACTATTATTATTGATGTCTTTCAGACCTAATCCCATTTCCACTACTACTATTATATTGATGTCTTTCAGACCTAATCCCATTTCCACTACTATTATTATTATTGATGTCTTTCAGACCTAATCCCATTTCCACTACTACTATTATTATTGATGTCTTTCAGACCTAATCCCATTTCCACTACTACTATTATTATTGATGTCTTCAGACCTAATCCCATTTCCACTATACTACTATTATTATTGATGTCTTTCAGACCTACTATCTTTCAGACCTATCCCATTTCCACTACTATTATTTATTGATGTCTTTCAGACCTAATCCCATTTCCACTACTACTACTATTAACATGTCTTTCAGACCTAATCCCATTTCCACTACTACTGATTATTATTTATTGATGTCTTTCAGACCTAATCCCATTTCCACTACTATTATTATTGATGTCTTTCAGACTTAATCCCATTTCCACTACTACTATTATTATTGATGTCTTTCAGACCTAATCCCATTTCCACTACTACTATTATTATTGATGTCTTTCAGACCTAATCCCATTTCCACTACTACTATTATTATTGATGTCTTTCAGACCTAATCCCATTCCCTACTACTACTATTATATTGATGTCTTTCAGACCTAATCCCATTTTTCCACTACTATTATTATTGATGCCTTTCAGACCTAATCCCATTTCCACTACTACTATTATTATTGATGTCTTTCAGACCTAATCCCATTTCCACTACTACTATTAATATTGATGCCTTTCAGACCTAATCCCATTTCCACTACTACTATTATTATTGATGTCTTTCAGACCTAATCCCATTTCCACTACTATTATTATATTGATGTCTTTTCCAGAACCTAATCCCATTTCCACTACTACTATTAACATGTCTTTCAGACCTAATCCCATTTCCACTACTACTATATTATTGATGTCTTTCAGACCTAATCCCATTTCCACTACTACTATTATTATTGATGTCTTTCAGACCTAATCCCATTTCCACTACTACTATTATTGATGTCTTTCAGACCTAATCCCATTTCCACTACTACTACTGATGTCTTATTAATGATTCCCTACTTTCAGACCTAATCCAGATTTCCACTACTACTATTATTGATGTCTTTCAGACCTAATCCCATTTCCACTACTACTATTATTATTGATGTCTTTCAGACCTAATCCCATTTCCACTACTACTATTATTGATGTCTTTTCAGACCTAATCCCATTTCCACTACTACTATTATTATTGATGTCTTTCAGACCTAATCCCATTTCCACTACTACTTTTAATATTGATGTCTTTCAGACCTAATCCCATTTCCACTACTACTATTATTATTGATGTCTTTCAGACCTAATCCCATTTCCACTACTACTATTATTATTGATGTCTTTCAGACCTAATCCCATTTCCACTACTATTATTATTGATGTCTTTCAGACCTAATCCCATTTCCACTACTACTATTATTGATGTCTTTCAGACCTAATCCCATTTCCACTACTATTATTATTATTATTGATGTCTTTCAGACCTAATCCCATTTCCACTACTACTATTATTATTGATGTCTTTCAGACCTAATCCCATTTCCACTACTACTATTATTATTGATGTCTTTCAGACCTAATCCCATTTCCACTACTACTATTATTATTGATGTCTTTCAGACCTAATCCCATTTCCACTACTACTATTATTATTGATGTCTTTCAGACCTAATCCCATTTCCACTACTACTATTATTATTGATGTCTTTTCAGACCTAATCCCATTTCCACTACTACTATTATTATTGATGTCTTTCAGACCTAATCCCATTTCCACTACTACTATTATTATTGATGTCTTTCAGACCTAATCCCATTTCCACTACTATTATTGATGTCTTTCAGACCTAATCCCATTTCCACTACTACTATTATTATTGATGTCTTTCAGACCTAATCCCATTTCCACTACTACTATTAACATGTCTTTCAGACCTAATCCCATTTCCACTACTACTATTATTATTGATGTCTTTCAGACCTAATCCCATTTCCACTACTACTACTATTATTATTGATGTCTTTCAGACCTAATCCCATTTCCACTACTACTATTATTATTGATGTCTTTCAGACCTAATCCCATTTCCACTACTACTATTATTATTGATGTCTTTCAGACCTAATCCCATTTCCACTACTACTATTATTATTGATGTCTTTCAGACCTAATCCCATTTCCACTAATTACTACTACTATTATTATTGATGTCTTTCAGACCTAATCCCATTTCCACTACTACTATTATTATTGATGTCTTTCAGACCTAATCCATTTTTCCTACTACTATTATTATTGATGTCTTTCAGACCTAATCCCATTTCCACTACTACTATTATTATTGATGTCTTTCAGACCTAATCCCATTTCCACTACTACTATTAACATGTCTTTCAGACCTAATCCCATTTCCACTACTACTATTATTATTTGATGTCTTTCAGACCTAATCCCATTTCCACTACTACTATTATTATTATTGATGTCTTTCAGACCTAATCCCATTTCCACTACTACTATTATTATTGATGTCTTTCAGACCTAATCCCATTTCCACTACTACTATTATATTGATGTCTTTCAGACCTAATCCCATTTCCACTACTACTATTAATATTGATGTCTTTCAGACCTAATCCCATTTCACTACTACTACTATTATTGATGTGTTTTCAGACCTAATCCCATTTCCACTACTATTATTATTATTATTGATGTCTTTCAGACCTAATCCCATTTCCACTACTACTATTATTATTGATGTCTTTCAGACCTAATCCCATTTCCACTACTACTATTATTATTGATGTCTTTCAGACCTAATCCCATTTCCACTACTATTATTATTGATGTCTTTCAGACCTAATCCCATTTCCACTACTACTATTATTGATGTCTTTCAGACCTAATCCCATTTCCACTACTATTGATGTCTTTATTATTGATGTCTTTCAGACCTAATCCCATTTCCCTACTACTATTATTATTGATGTCTTTCAGACCTAATCCCATTTCCACTACTACTATTATTGATGTCTTTCAGACCTAATCCCATTTCCACTACTACTATTAATATTGATGTCTTTCAGACCTAATCCCATTTCCACTACTATTATTATTGATGATGTCTTTCAGACCTAATCCCATTTCCACTACTACTATTATTGATGTCTTTCAGACATAATCCCATTTCCACTACTACTATTATTATTGATGTCTTTCAGACCTAATCCCATTTCCACTACTACTATTATTATTGATGTCTTTCAGACCTAATCCCATTTCCACTACTACTATTATTATTGATGTCTTTCAGACCTAATCCCATTTCCACTACTACTATTATTATTATTGATGTCTTTCAGACCTAATCCCATTTCCACTACTACTATTATTATTGATGTCTTTCAGACCTAATCCCATTTTCCACTACTACTATTAGTATTGATGTCTTTCAGACCTAATCCCATTTCCACTACTACTATTATTGATGTCTTTCAGACCTAATCCCATTTCACTACTACTACTATTATTGATGTCTTTCAGACCTAATCCCATTTCCACTACTACTATTATTGATGTCTTTCAGACCTAATCCCATTTCCACTACTACTATTATTATTGATGTCTTTCAGACCTAATCCCATTTCCACTACTACTATTATTATTGATGTCTTTCAGACCTAATCCCATTTCCACACTACTACTATTATTGATGTCTTTCAGACCTAATCCCATTTCCACTACTACTATTATTATTGATGTCTTTCAGACCTAATCCCATTTCCACCACTACTATTAACATGTCTTTCAGACCTAATCCCATTTCCACTACTACTATTATTATTGATGTCTTTCAGACCTAATCCCATTTCCGCTACTACTATTAATATTGATGTCTTTCAGACCTAATCCCATTTCCACTACTATTATTATTGATGTCTTTCAGACCTAATCCCATTTCCACTACTATTATTATTGATGTCTTTCAGACCTAATCCCATTTCCACTACTACTATATTATTGATGTCTTTCAGACCTAATCCCATTTCCACTACTATTATTGATTGATGTCTTTCAGACCTAATCCCATTTCCTACTACTACTATTATTATTGATGTCTTTCAGACCTAATCCCATTTCCACTACTACTATTATTATTGATGTCTTTCAGACATAATCCCATTTCCACTACTACTATTATTATTGATGTCTTTCAGACCTAATCCCATTTCCACTACTACTATTATTATTGATGTCTTTCAGACCTAATCCCATTTCCACTACTACTATTATTATTGATGTCTTTCAGACCTAATCCCATTTCCACTACTACTATTAACATGTCTTTCAGACCTAATCCCATTTCCACTACTACTACTATTATTGATGTCTTTCAGACCTAATCCCATTTCCACTACTACTATTATTATTGATGTCTTTTCAGACCTAATCCCATTTCCACTACTACTATTATTATTGATGTCTTTCAGACCTAATCCCATTTCACTACTACTATTATATTGATGTCTTTCAGACCTAATCCCATTTCCACTACTACTACTATTGATGTCTTTCAGACCTAATCCCATTTCCACTACTACTATTATTATTGATGTCTTTCAGACCTAATCCCATTTCCACTACTACTATTATTATTATTGATGTCTTTCAGACCTAATCCCATTTCCACTACTACTATTATTGATGTCTTTCAGACCTAATCCCATTTCCACTACTATTATTGATGTCTTATTGCTGTTGGGTCACTATTGTTCTTATATGGAATTAATTTAACAGGCAATGTCAATGAAGTCTACTGAATTGAATTTGAATTGAGAGACCGAAAAGAGAGAGCTATTCAAGACAAAACTATCTGTCATATCAGAAAGAGACAACATGTCCCCCCCTACATAACATTTAGTTTCACATCAATGTTTCATTGTTGTTTTATAGGGAAACCCACCAAGGAACATGGAGCAAGGGGAAATACTACGAGCCACTACGTCCGAGTGAGATCCATGGTACCTAGTATATATATATATACATATACACACACACACTGTATATATACACACACTGAACAAAAATATAAACGCAACAATTTCAAAGATTTTGCTGTGTTACAGTTCATATAAGGAAATCAGTCAACTGAAATAAATAAATGAGGCCCTAATCTATGGATCTCATATGACTGGGCAGGGGCGCAGCCAATCAGAATGCCCAGCCAATCAGAATGAGTTCTTCCCCACAAAAGGCCTTTATTACTGACAGAAATACTCCACAGCACCCCCTCTGACGATCCCGCAGGTGAAGAAGCCGGATGTGGAGGTCCTGGGCTGGCTTTGTTACACGTGGTCTACGGTTGTGAGGCCAGTTGGACGTACTGCCGAATTCTCTAAAACAACATTGGACGCGGCTTATGGTAGAGAAATTAACATTAAATTCCCTGGCAACAGCTCTGGTGGACATTCCTGCAGTCAGCATGCCAATTGCACGCTCCATCAAAACTTGAGACACCTGTGGCATTGTGTTGTGACAAAACCGCACATTTTAGAGTGGTGCTTTTATTGTCCGCAGCACAAGGTGCACCTGTGTAATGATCATGCTGTTTAATCAGCTTCTTGATATGCCACACCTGGATTATCTTGGCAAAGGAGACATGCTCACCAACAAGGATGTAAACAAATATGAGCACAACATTTGAGAGCAATAAGCTTTTTGTGTGTATGGAACATTTCTGGGATCTTTTATTTCAGCTCATGAAACATGGGACCAACACTTTACATGTTGCGTTTTATATTTTTGTTCAGTATAGTTATTTATATATACACACACACACAGTATATATAAATAATTGTATTTAATAGTGTATATATGAATCTCCATTCAGTGTGTAATATACAGATATACAGTACCAGTCAAAAGTTTGGACACACCTACTCAATGGTTTTTCTTTATTTTTACTATTTTTTACATTGTAGAATAATAGTGAAGACATCAAAACTATGAAATAACACATATGGAATCATGTAGTAACCAAAAAAGTGTTTAAACAAATCAAAATATATTTTATATTTCAGATTCTTCAAAAGTAGCCACCCTTTGCCTTGATGACAGCTTTGCACACTCTTGGCATTCTCTCAACCAGCTTCATGAGGTAGTCACCTGGAATGCATTTCAATTAACAGGTGTGCCTTGTTAAAAGTTAACTTGTGGAATTTCTTTCCTTAATGTGTTTGAGCCAATCAGTTATGTTTTGACAAGGTAGGGGGGGTATACAGAAGATAGTCCTATTTGGTAAAAGACCAAGTCCATATTAACCATCTCAATTGGGTTGAGGTCGGGGGATTGTGGAGGCCAGGTCATCTGATGCAGCACTCCATCACTCTCCTTCTTGGTCAAATAGCCCTTACACAGCCTGGAGGTGTGTTGGGTCATTGTCCTGTTGAAAAAACAAATGATAGTCCAACTAAGCCCAAACCAGATGGGATGGCGTATCGCTGCAGAATGCTGTGGTAGCCATGCTGGTTAAGTGTGCCTTGAATTCTAAATGAAATCACAGACAGTGTCACCAGCAAGGCACCCCCACACCATAACACCTCCTCCTCCATGCTTTACGGTGGGAACTACACATGCAGAGATCATCCGTTCACCCACACCGCATCGCACAAAGACACCCCTTTGTTTGGACACAATAATCTCCAATTTGGACTCATCAGACCAAAAGGACAGATTTCCACCGGTCTAATGTCCATTGCTCGTGTTTCTTGGCCCAAGCAAATCTCTTCTTCTTATTGGTGTCCTTTAGTAGTGGTTTCTTTGCAGCAATTTGACCATGAAGGCCTGATTCACGCAGTCTCCCCTGAACAGTTGATGTTGAGATGTGTCTGTTACTTGAACTCTGTGAAGCATTTTATTTGGGCTGCAAATTTCTGAGGCTGGTAACTATAATGAATTTATCCTCTGCAGAAGAGGTAACTCTGGGTCTTCCATTCCTGTGGTGGTCCTGATGAGAGCCAGTTTCATCATAGCGCTTGATGGTTTTTGCGACTGCCCTTGAAGAAAATATCAAAGTTCTTGAAATGTTCCATATTGACTGACCTTCATGTCTTAAAGTAATGATGGACTGTCGTTTCTCTTTGCTTATTTGAGCTGTTTCTTGCCATAATATGGACTTGTCTTTTACCAAATAGGGCTATCTTCTGTATACCCCCCCCCTACCTTGTCACAACACAACTGATTGGCTCAAAATCATTAAAGAAGGAAAGAAATTCCACAAATTACCTTTAACAAGGCACACCTCTCATGACTACCTGGTTGGTTGAGAGAATGCCAAAGAGTGTGCAAAGCTGTCATCAAGGCAAAAGGTGGCTACTTTGAATAATCTCAAATATAAAATATATTTTGATTTGTTTAACACTTTTTTGGTTACTACATGATTCCATATGTGTTATTTCATAGTTTTGATGTCTTCACTATTATTCTACAATGTAAAAAATAGTAAAAATAAAGAAAAAACCCTGGAATGAGTAGGTGTGTCCACACTTTTGACTAGTACTATATATGAATCGCCATTTAGTGTATATATGAATCTCCATTCAGATCAGCACAGCAAAGCAGTAGGAGCAACAGTCTTTTTCCTCCCTCTCTCTCTCCCCCTCTCTCTCCCCTCCTCTCCCTCCTCTCTCTCTCTCTCTCTCCCCTCCCTCTCCCTCTCTCTCCATCCTCTCTCTCCCCCCCTCTCTCTCTCCCTCCCCCTCCCTCTCTCCCCCTCTCTCTCCCTCCCCCTCCCTCTCCCCCCTCTCTCCCTCCCTCTCTCTCCCTCCCCCCCCTCTCCCCCCCTCTCTCTCCTCTCTCTCTCTCCCCCTCCTCTCTCTCTCTCTCTCTCTCTCTCCCTCCCTCTCTCCCCCTCTCCTCCTGGTAGTACCAACCCTCCCTCACCCCTCTGACCTGAAAGACATCCCCCTCCCCTCCCATGAGTTGTGCCTATAACTCCAGAGTACCTGAAAATGCAGTGACTATAACTCACAGCAAGCTGACACTGAAAGACATGCCTTTCCATTCACACACACGATTGGCTAGAGAAGCAGACTGACTATAACTCCAGAGATCTACAGCTAGAGAAGCAGACTGACTATAACTCCAGAGATCTACAGCTGAAAAGCAGACTGACTATAACTCCAGAGATCTACAGCTGAATGAAGCAGACTGACTATAACTCCAGAGATCTACAGCTGAATGAATGCAGACTGACTATAACTCCAGAGATCTACAGCTGAATGAATGCAGACTGACTATAACTCCAGAGATCTACAGCTGAATGATGCAGACTGACTATAACTCCAGAGATCTACAGCTGAATGAATGCAGACTGACTATAACTCCAGAGATCTACAGCTGAATGAATGCAGACTGACTATAACTCCAGAGATCTACAGCTGAATGAATGCAGACTGACTATAACTCCAGAGATCTACAGCTGAATGAATGCAGACTGACTATAACTCCAGAGATCTACAGCTGAATGAATGCAGACTGACTATAACTCCAGAGATCTACAGCTGAATGAATGCAGACTGACTATAACTCCAGAGATCTACAGAAGAATCTACACTCCTGAGCTGAATGAATGCAGACTGACTATAACTCCAGAGATCTACAGCTGAATGAATGCAGACTGACTATAACTCCAGAGATCTACAGCTGAATGAATGCAGACTGACTATAACTCCAGAGATCTACAGCTGAATGAATGCAGACTGACTACAGAGATCTACACTATGAATGCACTCCAGAGATCTACAGCTGAATGCAGACTGACTATAACTCCAGAGATCTACAGCTGAATGAATGCAGACTGACTATAACTCCAGAGATCTACAGCTGAATGAATGCAGACTGACTATAACTCCAGAGATCTACAGCTGAATGAATGCAGACTGACTATAACTACAGAGATCTACAGCTGAATGAATGCAGACTGACTATAACTACAGAGATCTACAGCTGAATGAATGCAGACTGACTATAACTCCAGAGATCTACAGCTGAATGAATGCAGACTACTCCAGAGATCTACAGCTGAATGAATGCACTACAGACTGACTGAATGCAACTCAGAGATCTACAGCGAGATCTACAGCTGAATGAATGCAGACTGACTATAACTACAGAGATCTACAGCTGAATGAATGCAGACTGACTATAACTCCAGAGATCTACAGCTGAATGAATGCAGACTGACCTATAACTCCAGAGATCTACAGCTGAATGAATGCATGCAGACTGACTATAACTCCAGAGATCTACAGCTGAATGAATGCAGACTGACTATAACTCCAGAGATCTACAGCTGAATGAATGCAGACTGACTATAACTACAGAGATCTACAGCTGAATGAATGCAGACTGACTATAACTCCAGAGATCTACAGCTGAATGAATGCAGACTGACTATAACTCCAGAGATCTACAGCTGAATGAATGCAGACTGACTATAACTCCAGAGATCTACAGCTGAATGATGCAGACGGACTATAACTCCAGAGATCTACAGCTGAATGAATGCAGACTGACTATAACTCCAGAGATCTACAGCTGAATGAATTAAACATGATGACATCAGAACACCAGACTGATGGACTGACCCACTAGGGGGGGTGTTCTCTAGAATATCTCTAGATGTTCAGACAGACAAACAGAATCTCCTCCTCCTCCTCCTCAGTCCATAACGTTACCTACCCCATCTTCCTCAGTACATAACGTTACCTACCTCACACTCCTCAGACAGAGACAAAGACAGAAGGCCTGCCTAAATGACTACCGACCCGTAGCACTCACATTGGTAGCCATGAAGTGCTTTGAAAGGCTGGTCATGGCTCACATCAACAGCATTATCCCAGAAACCCTAGACCCACTCCAATTCGCATATCGCCCCAACAGATCCACAGATGACGCAATCTCAATATTGCACTCCACACTGCCCTTTCCCACCTGGACACCTGGAAGGAGGAACACCTACGTGAGAATGCTATTCATTGACTACAGCTCAGCATTCAACACCATAGTGCCCTCTAAGCTCATCACTAAGCTAAGGATCCTGGGACTAAACACCTCCCTCTGCAACTGGATCCTGGACTTCCTGACGGGCCGCCCCCAGGTGGTAAGGGTAAGTAACAACACTTCTGCCACGCTGATCCTCAACACGGGGGCCCCTCAGGGGTGCGTGCTCAGTCCCCTCCTGTACTCCCTGTTCACCCATGACTGCATGGCAGGCACGACTCCAACACCATCATTAAGTTTGCTTACGACACAACAGCGGTAGACCAGATCACCGACAACGATGAGACAGCCTATAGGGAGGAGGTCAGAGATCTGGCCGTGTGGTGCCAGGACAACAACCTCTCCCTCAACGTGACCAAGACAAAGGAGCTGATTGTAGGACTACAGGAAAAGGAGGACTGAGCAGACCCCATTCTCATCGACGGGGCTGTAGTGGAGCAGGATTGAGAGTTTCAAGTTCCTTGGTGTCCACATCACCAACAAACTATCATGGTCCAAACACACCAAGACAGTCGTGAAGAGGGCACGACAAAGCCTATTCCCCCTCAGGAGACTGAAAAGATTTGGCATGGGTACTCAGATCCTCAAAAAGTTATACAGCTGCACCATCGAGAGCATCCTGACTGGTTGCATTACCGCCTGGTATGGCAACTGCTCGGCCTCCGACCATAATGCGCTACAGAGGGTAGTGCGTACGGCCCAGTACATCACTGGGGCCAAACTTCCTGCAATCCATGACCTCTATAACATTTTGTATTTTAGTTTATTTGGTAAATATTTTCTTAACTCTTTCTTAAAACTGCATTGTTAGTTAAGGGCTTGTCAGTAAGCATTTCACTGTAAGGTCTATTTCTGTTGTATTCAGCACGTGACAAATAACATTTGATTTGATTTAAATTAGAGAGAGACAGAGAGAGAGACAGAGAGAGAGAGAGAGACAGAGAGAGAGAGAGAGAGAGAGAGGAGGATGTGTACGGGGCTGGTAAAGGATACATCTTGATGGCTCCAGACTTGGTCCCGATGGCCATGAGCTGCAGCTGGGGGTCAAAGGCCAAAGCACTGGGCTGGTGGGGGAACCCATGTTCCACTGTCTAACGGAGAGAGAGAGAGAGAGAGAGAGAGAGAGAGAGAGAGAGAGACAGAGAGACAGAGAGAGAGAGAGAGAGAGAGAGAGAGAGAGAGAGAGAGAGAGAGAGAGAGAGAGGAGAGAGAGAGACAGACAGAGAGACAGAGAGAGAGAGAGAGAGAGAGAGACAGAGAGAGAGACAGAGAGAGACAGAGGAGAGAGAGAGAGAGAGAGAGAGAGAGAGAGAGAGAGAGAGACAGAGACAGAGAGACAGAGAGACAAGGATTACTCAGAGGAAGAGAGGAATGGAGAGGAGGACAGTAGAACCAGAGGAGGACAGGGCCTTTTGATTTCAGTGAGGAATTCTGGAGCAGATCCACAATCCAAAACAAGGCCCTGCTGACTCCCAAACCGACCCTTTCCTCTCGTGCTTTGATCGGTGTGTTGCATCTGTCTGTCTTTTAGGCCTAGATGTGGATAGGGCACAGTGACTCGTTTTCGTGGGTGGGTGTTTGTTCAGGGTGTAGAGGTTATAGTGAGTGAACTTAATGAAGTTGGTGAACTGTGGATTGGTAGTCTGCATGCTTCCTATTGGTAGTCTGTGTGTGTGTGTTAAAACTCATCATCCGCTTCTCTCCCCGAGTTACAGAGCAAGGCAGCTGGAAAAGCATTTACTAGAGAGAGAGAGAGAGAGAGAGAGAGAGAGAGAGAGAGAGAGAGAGAGAGAGAGAGAGAGAGAGAGAGAGAGAGAGAGAGAGAGAGAGAGAGAGAGAGAGAGAGAGAGAGAGAGAGAGAGAGAGAGAGAGAGAGAGAGAGAGAGAGAGAGAGAGAGAGAGAGAGAGAGAGAGACAGAGAGAGAGAGAGAGAGAGAGAGAGAGAGAGAGACAGAGAGAGAGACAGAGAGACAGAGAGAGAGAGAGAGACAGAGAGAGAGACAGAGACAGAGAGAGAGAGAGGGAGAGATAGAGAAAGAGAAAGAGAGAGAGAGAGAGAAAGAGAAAGAGAGAGCAATGGGTGGATGGAGACAGAGAGAAACTGACCAATCTAGAATTGTGTTGAATTGTGTGTGTTCTGGAGAAAGGGGTGTTTTGGTGAAGGCTATGCAAACACACACCCCCTCTAACCAGCGGCTGCAGCAGGAGTGTGTCCTGTAGGAGAGGACCACCTCTGTGACCAGCGGCTGCAGCAGGAGTGTGTCCTGTAGGACAGGACCACCTCTAACCAGCGGCTGCAGCAGGAGTGCGTCCTGTAGGAGAGGACCACCTCTAACCAGCGGCTGCAGCAGGAGTGTGTCCTGTAGGACAGGACCACCTCTAACCAGCGGCTGCAGCAGGAGTGTGTCCTGTAGGACAGGACCCCCTCTAACCAGCGGCTGCAGCAGGAGTGTGTCCTGTAGGAGAGGACACCCCCTCTAACCAGCGGCTGCAGCAGGAGTGTGTCCTGTAGGACAGGACCACCTCTAACCAGCGGCTGCAGCAGGAGTGTGTCCTGTAGGACAGGACCACCTCTAACCAGCGGCTGCAGCAGGAGTGTGTCCTGTAGGAGAGGACCCACCTCTAACCAGCGGCTGCAGCAGGAGTGTGTCCTGTAGGAGAGGACCACCTCCTCTAACCAGCGGCTGCAGCAGGAGTGTGTCCTGTAGGAGAGGACCCCTCTAACCAGCGGCTGCAGCAGGAGTGTGTCCTGTAGGAGAGGACACCCCCTCTAACCAGCGGCTGCAGCAGGAGTGTGTCCTGTAGGACAGGACCCCCTCTAACCAGCGGCTGCAGCAGGAGTGCGTCCTGTAGGACAGGACCCCCTCTAACCAGCGGCTGCAGCAGGAGTGTGTCCTGTAGGACAGGACCCCCTCTAACCAGCGGCTGCAGCAGGAGTGTGTCCTGTAGGAGAGGACCACCTCTAACCAGCGGCTGCAGCAGGAGTGTGTCCTGTAGGACAGGACCACCTCTGTGACAGTTAGCAGCTGCCCTGGAGAGGGCAGGGGGTCTTGGTGTGTGTGTGTGTCAGTGTACCACGGAGTCCACAGCGTTTGGTTCCACAACGACACATCAGTCCTGCTTGTCTGTGCACATTCCGTGTAATCAACCTATTGATGATATGTGTTAGCCTATAGGTCTTTTATAACCTGATGTAGACCTGTTCCCTACATTACAACACTCAGAAACAATGCAACCATCACGATAAACATGGCATGTTCTGGTTGCTATAACCACCTGCAGAGCCTGAAGACTGTTCCTCCTCAACACCCGAGAACTAATCATGGAGGTCTTAAATGTTGGGTAATGTCGGATAACTGTGGTCTGGTAGATGACATGTTCATAGAAAACCGGCCTACTATTGTTTTCCCAGGAAAAATATGCAAACATCTCGTTCCTGAGACTTTTTCCAACATGGAAGCAAAGTTTTACAGTTCTAAAAACAATCAGATTGGTTGAATAAAATGGTCCTGTCTCATAGATAATCTGGAGCCAATTCGCTGCAACGTTTTAGCCAGTGTTGTTTTGAACAGAACATAAAAGCATCGAGGTAGAAGTTGTTGTTAGTTGGAAACAGGCCGTGCAGCAGCGGGGGTGGAAACTATCAGCTAGCTACCAACTCCCCGTGAAAAACCATTTCATTCCAAAGCGGACCCCGTTTCCCTTCGCCGCATCATTCCCCTGCTACATCTACACTCACATTCTGCGGGTTGGTTTGTTTGGAGGAACGACGAGAGGAGAGGATCTGCAGACTGGCCTCAGATCTACTGCTCCCCCCAAACCCCATTTTCCCTGCACTCGGCGGGGTTAGGGTTTGGTTTGGAGAGGAGTAGGGGGGGGAGGTCTGTGTTACTTTACCTTGTTGAAGGCGAACAACTCCTGTTTAATTTTCTCTCTCTGTGGGTCGTTGCCCTGCCGACGGAACCTAAACTTCATCATGGTGCGGCCGGGCGGAAGAGAGAGTCGCGCCCCGGGGAGCGGTGGGATTCCTGGGCGGTTGAATCAGTGCGGAGGAACAATGTGGAGCAGCTCCCTCCTACCATACAGCGGTGCTTTCTATCCAGCTCTGTTCTGTGGGGCTGCAGCTCCTCTGCCTGTCTATCCGACTCACGTTACCGTTCTCCCAGCAGCGGGATATTACGCTTGCGTCATTTTCAAAATAAGAGTCCCCACTGCAAAGACATGCTAAACTTTGGGAATATAGATTTTTTTTCTCACTCTACTGCAGTACACAGTAGCGGTGCGTGGGTAAAATCAATGGGGAAGCCAAGCCAGAAAAAAAAAAAAAAAAAACATATTCCAACCTATGTGTTGTGATAATTGCGTTGTTTGCTATATAATTAGTTAATATGCCTTGCCACCGTGATATATAGGCCTAAAGGCCGGGACAATAAGAAGACACAGTGGCAGAATAAATTCAACCACACCTTTGTTTCATCACAAAACCAGAAAGCAACATCTGTCTGGTGAAGTCCACAAAGCATTTTGCATCTAACAAACAGTTACATGACCTACAGCACGGTCAAGCAAGTTGATGTTTCCGACATTTTCGGACCACTAAACAACTATTGATTTAGAACCACAGAGAGAGTCACCGCAAGTCGAAAAGAGAACAGGAGCTGCCTCCACTATTCCAGCACCATCAAATCACCTCTGCTTAGTCTAAAACAATGACAACTAAAATATATACCACAAACATAGACACCACCCCCGGGTGGGAAATACTCAGTAGGATCTCTACAAGCCAATATGTATCTCATATCCAGTGTATTATAACTCCCTACGGTACCCCCGTACATATAGACTCCTACTGTCACCGGTATCCCTACTGTATATATAGCCTCCCTACTGTCACTTTATTTTACTTCTGCTCTTTTTTTTTTCTCAACACTTTTTTTGTTGTTGTTTTACTCTTACTTTTTTTTTGTTTAAAATAAATGCACTGTTGGTTAAGGGCTGTGAGTAATCATTTCACTGTAATGTCTGCACCTGTTGTATTCGGCGCATGTGACCAATAAAATTTGATTTGATTTGATTGATTTTACAGCGTATCGTGTCGGGGGCCGTGGAGGGGCTGGAGGAGGAAGTGCTGCTGGATGTGTACAACACATGGTCCTCCTCCAAAACCAGTAGAGTAGAAACCCTACTGAGTGTTATAGCTGGGACAGGTAGAAAAGTTCTCTCTACAAGCGAATGTGTATCCCGTTGTACAGTCTATTGAGGGGGGGGTGAAAAGCCAGCAGGATGCTGTGCAACACAGTCCCCCTCCAAAACCAACCATATAGTGTTTGTAGAGACTCGTCTGAGCATTTCCCACCTCACTTTAGCTGAGACGGGTAGAAAAGTTCTCTGTGCATCCCAATATTCTCAACATAGCAGTGTCAACGTTGTATTTCTTTCATTATTGGTCTTTATTTTTTCTTTATTTAAAAAAAAAACATATTTTTGTATTTGTTTTCATACATTACTTTATTGCCTTTTCTTGTTGGCACAATAAAAGTCACACATGCTTCATCTGTACAGTATGTCTGAGTGTTGGAGTGTGCCCCTGGCTATCCGTAAATTAAAACTAACTTGAAAATTGTGCGCGTCTGATTTGCTTAATATAAGGAATTTTACATTATTTATACTTTTACTTTGATACTAAAGTATATTTTAGCAATTACATATACTTTTGATACTTAATAATATAAATAATAATAATAATAATAATAACTACTTAATACTTAAATACTTAAGCATATTTAAAACCAAATACTTTTACACTTTTACTTTGTATATTTTAACTGGGTTATTTTCAGAGCACTTTTCTTTGAGTAAAAGTCACATTGCTTCTATACAGTATGTCTGAGCATTGGAGTGTGCCACTGGCTATCAATTTTAAAAAAAAAAAAATTGTGCTGTCTGATTTGCTTAATACGGGGATTTAACGATTATTTATACTTTTACTTTGATTTAAAAAGGTATATTTTAGCAATTACATATACTTTTGATAACTCCGCTTAACATATCCTGGCGTATAATAAAAAACCATGTTAAGCATATTTTAGAGCAGCAAATAGTTTTGAGACTTTTACTGAAGTAGTATTTTACTGGGTGACTTCCACTTTAATTTGAGTCATTTTCTATTAAAGTATCTTTACGTTTACTCAAGTATGACAATTGGGTACTTTTTCCACCACTGCTAGGTATTCCCTTTCCCTAATAATATAACGTTATAAAGCGGTCTTTTATTTTGAAGGTTACCTCATTACCATACAAAGTGATGTCATCATGTGTGCTGCTGGCAGAATAGTCCTCCTACTGACGCTGCCTGGCCTCCCGACCACAACAGAGACGAAGAGGCGAAGCGAGATAAAACTGCTCCCAAAATCTTTTCTTCTCCCAGCAGGTGGCGTGAGGAGTGAGGAGTTTTTGTATGGAGGTAAATGAGTGTCGAATTTGGTTAACAAAAAATGTAATGGCTTATTTGATATGTGTGGCTTATTTGATCTAATAAATGTTTCATTATTTGTTTTTTTTAGTAGTGTACTGATATAAGTAGGACATGTGAAATCCCGGCAACTTTGAGAGAAAAAAACACTTTATATCGGAGTTGTGCCTGGTCTTAAGTAGTTACCACCTCACAAATTCATAAACCCCAGTGGAGATTTATAGCATGTAAATCTTGGTGGGGCAAACACATTATTTAAAAAAAAAAAAATTATGCATGCCAGCAAAGCCACTACACAACACAACACTAAACAATACATTTATTGGACTATAACGGTGACAAACGGTGCCCACAAACTGTTAGGGCCTCCATAAAGCAGTCCCAACACCTTACCACTGCTACACCTGGCTATCAGCGGAGCCTTGTCTGGCAGCGAAACAGTTCATTCAGCTTAATTTACTGCCTTAAAAAAAATAAAACACAGCTGATAGGGCTGACTTGCTTAAACAAATGTGGTTTCCACTGACAATTGAGATGTACAAACTATGGCATAGGGGGACGACGAGCGGATAAGAGGCAATCCGTAATTTCAATTAAGACATTCATGAGCGAGCTAGGACGGACGTAGTCAATATAACTATTTGTTCAGCACTTTCGAAATGTACAGCGACAGAATTCAGAACATGGCCGTTCTTACAGTGTGATCATCCCTGTACACCAAGTTCAGAACCGTAGGATAAATAAAGGGGGCATATAAGCAGACAATGGAAAGCTCTTACAATATTTGATGATTACATTTCTCTAAAACAGGCTATAGGCTACATGTGCACCACCAAGTCAGAACAGTAGGCTAAGTTATGAGGGGGGAAAGGGACCAAATTATTAGGGTGAGGCACATGGGCTACTAACAGCTTTACTACACAACAATACACTTAGTATTACTTTCTTAGCTACAGTATACATATCTCCCTGGCATATTACATCATTTATGCAGCAGCATACAATACATTTTTGTGCTGTGCTCACTTGAACAGGAAGGTGGCGCAGTGGTCCTTCATGGGCAAATTTTGTCATCAAAGTCTGGCATTCTCTGGATTTATGGTGCTTTCAATACAACTGGGAACACGGAAAAAAAAACAAGTCGAATCATGTTAGGTGATCTTCAGGTCGGGAAAGAGACCTGAGTTCCCGACTTGGAATTCCAAGTTGGATGACCGTTTAAAAATGTATTTTCCCAGTCAGAGCTCGTTTTTTTTCAGAGTTCCAAGTTGTCTTGAACTCACTGAAGTATGAGATTTCCCTGTTCCGAGTTTCCAGTTGTTTTGAAAGAGGCAGAAGTGTGCTGGATTGACAGCACGGCCAATGTTGAATGTTTATCCTTTTAAGCTTGGAAAAGAGACCCTTAAACCCAGACTTGGACCACACCCCCACTCCACTGAATAGCAGGCTAGTGATTGCTTTGCAACGCTTGCAGTTAGCCACTGATTCCTTCCAAACCACTCATTGTTGAATTTGTGATTTCCAACTTGTTGTGTAATGTTTATGTCCAATGGCCGATGAGCACCAATACGTTTTATCTATAATCTATCTTCATATGACAAGCATTGAAAAGGATTTGCCAGTAGATTGTCGACTTGATTCATGATGATGACCGCTAGTTAAGATTTTGAAAGTATGATGTTGACATGATCAGTCCAATCAAAGCTACTGTAGATATAATGTGATTTGACGTCATTTTATCTGTGGCCAATGACCTTGAGCCTTCTTGGATGGGCACTTACTTACTTGTTTACATGTTAGTCATTTAGCAGACGCTCTTATCCAGAGCGACGTTCAGTTAGTGAGTCATTTAGCAGACGCTCTTATCCAGAGCGACGTTCAGTTAGTGAGTGCATACATTTTCCATACATACACGGTTCCCACCTGATCTATGGCAGCACCCAAGGGGCTTTGAATTTTCGAGCTCTCCCCATAGTTTGCGGTGACGTAGTGTCCCCATGAGTGACAGAACACTGAGCCAATCACGGCGCAACTAAAGAACATTACCAACCCCAACGCTCTGTATTCCGCTGGCTGCCCCACCCACCACCACAGAAAGCACTGAGCTGGCTGCCCCACCACCACAGAAAGCACTGAGCTGGCTGCCCCACCACCACAGAAAGCACTGAGCTGGCTGCCCCACCACCACAGAAAGCACACATGAGCTGGCTGCACCACCACCACCACAGAAAGCCCTGAAGCCCTGCCTGCCCCACCAACCACAGAAAGCACCTGAGCTGGCTGCCCCAACCCTACAGAGCACTGAGCTAGGCTGCCCCAAAACCACCACAGAAAGCACTGAGCTGGCTGCCCCACCACCACAGAAAGCACTGAGCCAGGCTGAAACACCACCATTTTGGCACGCTGCTTTAACTCCAGGAAAAACTCAAGAAAGAAACGAGACCATGTTTGTATGCAGCTTTACACTCAATGATAAATTTAAAAAAAAATATTGTTAGCAAACTGATATGTGACACGTAATGCCAAAATAACATGCAAAACAGGCAACAAAAACATTTATATTTGTATTTATTTTAGCTAAACAGGTGGGGCTGAAAACAGGTGGCCCTGCCCCACCTGTCCTGAATGACGGTTCGCCACTGATAAACCCTGCCTATTTCTAAAATGTGATTTTAAAACTAACCTTAACCACACTGCTAACCTTATGCCTAACCCAGGGCAAATGTTTGTTTTCATGAATTTTTATGATATAGACAATTTTGACTTTGTGGCTGTGGTAACTACTGTAAACTGTGGTGCCTGCTGTTCACACGAGTATCTGCCCTCTCATTGGCTAGAATGGTCCCACCTGATCTTGCCTCCTCCCGAATGCCTTCTATTTTTTTTTGAAGACATTCATTTTCATTGTTGTAGCAGCCACTGGAGTATCTGGCCAACATAATCTGTGACCACAACGGCCAGTTCACAGGAACCCTGCCTGTTTACACCAATCAGCAGGCAGGAATCTGTGACCAATCTACTGAGACAAGTAGCAAAGGCCAAACGAAACCAGACGGGAGTGTGTAAAACCTGAGTGGATTGAGTTTGAAACCCGGACCGGAGCAACCAGGTCTGATCCTCACCAGTCAGACACGGCAGAGACCGATGAAGACAGGAGAACAGAGACACAACTCCACAACTCCACAATACATCATGACATTTTTATTAAAATCATTTGATTGGTAACGAAACATTTTGATTCATTATAGAGAACACATAGCAGTAATAAACATCCATTATTCTAATCATGACTACAGTAGCTGAAAGAGCTACCAGAATAAACCAGTGGTTCCCAACCCAGTCCTCCTCAGTCCCCCTCTAACCCCTCCTAGCTGTTCCATACCCAACCCAGTCCTCCTCAGTCCCCCTCTAACCCCTCCTAGCTGTTCCCTTCCCAACCCAGTCCTCCTCAGTCCCCCTCTAACCCCTCCTAGCTGTTCCCTTCCCAACCCAGTCCTCCTCAGTCCCCCTCTAACCCCTCCTAGCTGTTCCTTCCCAACCCAGTCCTCCTCAGTCCCCCTCTAACCCCTCCTAGCTGTTCCCTTCCCAACCCAGTCCCTCCTCAGTCCCCCTCTAACCCCTCCTAGCTGTTCCATTCCCAACCCAGTCCTCCTCAGTCCCCCTCTAACCCCTCCTAGCTGTTCCCTTCCCAACCCAGTCCTCCTCAGTCCCCCTCTAACCCCTCCTAGCTGTTCCCTTCCCAACCCAGTCCTCCTCAGTCCCCCTCTAACCCCTCCTAGCTGTTCCATACCCAACCCAGTCCTCCTCAGTCCCCCTCTAACCCCTCCTAGCTGTTCCCTTCCCAACCCAGTCCTCCTCAGTCCCCCTCTAAACCCCTCCTAGCTGTTCCTCCTTCCCCAACCCAGTCCTCCTCAGTTCCCCCTCTAACCCCTCCTAGCTGTTCCCTTCCCAACCCAGTCCCTCCTCAGTCCCCCTCTAACCCCCTCCTAGCTGTTCCATACCCAACCCAGTCCTCCTCAGTCCCCCTCTAACCCCTCCTAGCTGTTCCATACCCAACCCAGTCCTCCTCAGTCCCCCTCTAACCCCTCCTAGCTGTTCCCTTCCCAACCCAGTCCTCCTCAGTCCCCCTCTAACCCCTCCTAGCTGTTCCCTTCCCAACCCAGTCCTCCTCAGTCCCCCTCTAACCCCTCCTAGCTGTTCCCTTCCCAACCCAGTCCTCCTCAGTCCCCCTCTAACCCCTCCTAGCTGTTCCATACCCAACCCAGTCCTCCTCAGTCCCCCTCTAACCCCTCCTAGCTGTTCCATACCCAACCCAGTCCTCCTCAGTCCCCCTCCAACCCCTCCTAGCTGTTCCATCCCAACCCAGTCCTCCTCAGTCCCCCCTCTAACCCCTCCTAGCTGTTCCCTTCCCAACCCAGTCCTCCTCAGTCCCCCTCTAACCCCTCCTAGCTGTTCCATACCCAACCCAGTCCTCCTCAGTCCCCCTCTAACCCCTCCTAGCTGCTCCATAGGTCCATTTCAGCACTAGCACACCTGATTGGGCGAGAGGAGAACAGGGGGAAGGAAGAGAGAAGGAGAGGATGAGAGGAGGGAAGGAGGATAGGAAGGAGACCATGTAGATCAGGGCGGCAGGTAGCCTAGTGGTTAAGAGTATTGGGACAATAACCCAAAGGTTGCTGGTTCAAATCCCGAGACAGACAGTGTGTTATAGCAGAGTGATCTCACTAGGTGACAGGGTGAGTCTCTTCTCCCGGACAGACAGACAGACAGACAGTGTGTTATAGCAGAGTGATCTCACTAGGTGACAGGGTGAGTCTCTTCTCCCAGACAGTGTGTTATAGCAGAGTGATGACACTAGGTGACAGTGAGTCTCTTCATCCCCTAGGTGACAGGGTGAGTCCTCTTCTCCAGGACAGACAGACAGTGTGTTATAGCAGAGTGATCTCACTAGGTGACAGGGTGAGTCTCTTCTCCCGGACAGACAGAACAGTGTGTTATAGCAGAGTGATCTCACTAGGTGACAGGGTGAGTCTCTTCTCCCGGACAGACAGACAGACAGTGTGTTATAGCAGAGTGATCTCACTAGGTGACATGGTGAGTCTCTTCTCCCAGACAGACAGTGTGTTATAGCAGAGTGATCTCACTAGGTGACAGGGTGAGTCTCTTCTCCCGGACAGACAGACAGTGTGTTATAGCAGAGTGATCTCACTAGGTGGCAGGGTGAGTCTCTTCTCCCGGACAGACAGACAGACAGTGTGTGTTATAGCAGAGGTGATCTCACTAGGTGGCAGGGTGAGTCTCTTCTCCCGGGACAGACAGACAGACAGACAGTGTGTTATAGCAGAGTGATCTCACTAGGTGACAGGGTGAGTCTCTTTCCCCACGGACAGACAGTGTGTTATAGCAGAGTGATCTCACTAGGTGACAGGGTGAGTCTCTTCTCCCGGACAGACAGACAGACAGAGACCAGATCTCACAGACAGGTGAGACAGGACAGACAGACAGTGTGTTATAGCAGAGTGATCTCACTAGGTGACAGGGTGAGTCTCTTCTCCCCCAGACAGACAGTGTGTTATAGCAGAGTGATCTCACTAGGTGGCAGGGTGAGTCTCTTCTCCCGGACAGACAGACAGTGTGTTATAGCAGAGTGATCTCACTAGGTGGCAGGGTGAGTCTCTTCTCCCGACAGACAGACAGACAGTGTGTTATAGCAGAGTGATCTCACTAGGTGACAGGGTGAGTCTTCTCCCCGGACAGACAGACAGACAGTGTGTTATAGCAGAGTGATCTCACTAGGTGACAGGGTGAGTCTCTTCTCCCGGACAGACAGACAGACAGTGTGTTATAGCAGAGTGATCTCACTAGGTGACAGGGTGAGTCTCTTCTCCCAGACAGTGTGTTATAGCAGAGTGATCTCACTAGGTGACAGGGTGAGTCTCTTCTCCCGGACAGACAGACAGACAGACAGTGTGTTATAGCAGAGTGATCTCACTAGGTGACAGGGTGAGTCTCTTCTCCCAGACAGACAGTGTGTTATAGCAGAGTGATCTCACTAGGTGACAGGGTGAGTCTCTTCTCCCGGACAGACAGACATACAGTGTGTTATAGCAGAGTGATCTCACTAGGTGACAGGGTGTGTCTCTTCTCCCAGACAGACAGTGTGTTATAGCAGAGTGATCTCACTAGGTGACAGGGTGAGTCTCTTCTCCCGGACAGACAGACAGTGTGTTATAGCAGAGTGATCTCACTAGGTGACAGGGTGAGTCTCTTCTCCCAGACAGTGTGTTATAGCAGAGTGATCTCACTAGGTGACAGGGTGAGTCTCTTCTCCCGGACAGACAGACAGTGTGTTATAGCAGAGTGATCTCACTAGGTGACAGGGTGAGTCTCTTCTCCCAGACAGTTACAGCAGGACAGTGTGTTATAGCAGAGTGATCTCACTAGGTGACAGGGTGAGTCTCTTCTCACCGGACAGACAGACAGTGTGTTATAGCAGAGTGATCTCACTAGGTGACAGGGTGAGTCTCTTCTCCCGGACAGACAGACAGACAGTGTGTTACAGCAGAGTGATCTCACTAGGTGACAGGGTGAGTCTCTTCTCCCAGGACAGTGTGTTATAGCAGCAGAGTGATCTCACTAGGTGACAGGGTGAGTCTCTTCTCGGACAGACAGACAGTGTGTTATAGCAGGACAGGGTGAGTCTCACTATAGACAGGGTGATCTCACTAGGTGGCAGGGTGAGTCTCTTCTCCCAGACAGTGTGTTATAGCAGAGTGATCTCACTAGGTGACAGGGTGAGTCTCTTCTCCCAGACAGACAGACAGGTGTGTTATAGCAGAGTGATCTCACTAGGTGACAGGGTGAGTCTCTTCTCCCAGACAGACAGTGTGTTATAGCAGAGTGATCTCACTAGGTGACAGGGTGAGTCTCTTCTCCCGGACCAGACACAGTGTGTTATAGCAGAGTGATCTCACTAGGTGGCAGGGTGAGTCTCTTCTCCCAGACAGTGTGTGTTATAGCAGAGTGATCTCACTAGGTGACAGGGTGAGTCTCTTCTCCCGGACAGACAGTGTGTTATAGCAGAGTGATCTCACTAGGTGACAGGGTGAGTCTCTTCTCCCGGACAGACAGACAGACAGTGTGTTATAGCAGAGTGATCTCACTAGGTGACAGGGTGAGTCTCTTCTCCCAGACAGACAGACAGTGTGTTATAGCAGAGTGATCTCACTAGGTGACAGGGTGAGTCTCTTCTCCCGGACAGACAGACAGACAGTGTGTTATAGCAGAGTGATCTCACTAGGTGACAGGGTGAGTCTCTTCTCCCAGACAGTGTGTTATAGCAGAGTGATCTCACTAGGTGACAGGGTGAGTCTCTTCTCCCGGACAGACAGACAGACAGACAGACAGTGTGTTATAGCAGAGTGATCTCACTAGGTGACAGGGTGAGTCTCTTCTCCCGGACAGACAGACAGACAGTGTGTTATAGCAGAGTGATCTCACTAGGTGACAGGGTGAGTCTCTTCTCCCAGACAGTGTGTTATAGCAGAGTGATCTCACTAGGTGACAGGGTGAGTCTCTTCTCCCAGACAGTGTGTTATAGCAGAGTGATCTCACTAGGTGACAGGGTGAGTCTCTTCTCCCGGACAGACAGACAGTGTGTTATAGCAGAGTGATCTCACTAGGTGACAGGGTGAGTCTCTTCTCCCGGACAGACAGACAGACAGTGTGTTATAGCAGAGTGATCTCACTAGGTGACAGGGTGAGTCTCTTCTCCCGGACAGACAGACAGACAGACAGTGTGTTATAGCAGAGTGATCTCACTAGGTGACAGGGTGAGTCTCTTCTTCTCCGGACAGACAGACAGACAGACAGTGTGTTATAGCAGAGTGATCTCACTAGGTGACAGGGTGAGTCTCTTCTCCCAGACAGACAGTGTGTTATAGCAGAGTGATCTCACTAGGTGGCAGGGTGAGTCTCTTCTCCCAGACAGTGTGTTATAGCAGAGTGATCTCACTAGGTGGCAGGGTGAGTCTCTTCTCCCGGACAGACAGACAGACAGACAGTGTGTTATAGCAGAGTGATCTCACTAGGTGACAGGGTGAGTCTCTTCTCCCGGACAGACAGACAGACAGTGTGTTATAGCAGAGTGATCTCACTAGGTGACAGGGTGAGTCTCTTCCGGACCCAGACAGTGTGTTATAGCAGAGTGATCTCACTAGGTGGCAGGGTGAGTCTCTTCTCCCGACACAGACAGACAGACAGACAGACAGTGTGTTATAGCAGAGTGATCTCACTAGGTGACAGGGTGAGTCTCTTCTTCCGGACACAGACAGTGTGTTATAGCAGAGTGAAGTCACTAGGTGACAGGGTGAGTCTCTTCTCCCGGACAGACA
>CM072232.1:54407424-54414924 GCA_036851935.1 Coregonus suidteri | reverse complement strand
ACAGTAGTTATCTTACAAATGTTAGATATCTGATTATCTAGTTATCTTTACAAATGTTAGGATATCTGTATTATCTACAGTAGTTATCTTACAAAGTTAGATATCTGTATTATCTAGTTATCTTTACAAATGTTTTTAGATATCTGTATTATCTAGTTATCTTTACAATGTTAGATATCTGTATTATCTACAGTAGTTATCTTTACAAATTTTAGAATCTGTATTATCTAGTTAGTTATCTTTACAAAATGTTAGATATATAGTATTATCTAGTTATCTTTACAAATGATAGATATCTGTATTATCTTACAGTAGTTTATATTTACACAATGTTAGATATCTGTTTATCTACAGTAGCTATCTTTACAAATGTTAGATATCTGTATTATCTAGTTATCTTTACAAATGTTAGATATCTGTTATTATCTACAGTAGTTAACTTTACACATGTTAGGTATCTGTATTATCTAGCAATCTCTTACAAATGTCTAGATATATGTATTATATACATAGCCAATCTTTACAAATGTTAGATATCTGTATTATCTACAGTCGTTATAACTTTACAAATGTTAGATATCTGATTATCTAGTTATCTTTACAAATGTTAGATATCTGTATTATCTACAGTAGTTAACTTTACAAATGTTAGATATCTGTATTATTCTATCTAGCCATCTTTACAATGTTAGATATCTGTATTATTAGTTATCTTTACAAATGTTAGATATCTGTATTATCATGATAACCATCTTTACAAATGTTAGATATCTGTATTATCTAGTTATCTTTAAAATGTTAGATATCTGTATTATCTAGTTATATCTTTACTAATGTTAGATATCTGTATTATCTACAGTAGTTAACTTTACAAATGTTAGATATCTGTATTATCTAGCCATCTTTACAAATGTTAGATATCTGTATTATCTGGTTATCTTTACAAATGTTAGATATCTGTATTATCTAGCCATCTTTACAAATGTTAGATATCTGTATTATCTAGTTATCTTTACAAATGTTAGTATCTGTTATGTTTATCTCGCCATCTTTACAAATGTTAGATATCTGTATTATCTAGTTATCTTTACAAATGTTAGATATCTGTATTATCTAGTTATCTTTACAAATGTTAGATAATCTGGGAGGAATTATCTAGCAAAAGGTTACAGATGTTTGATATCTGTTATCTAGTTATCTTTACAAATGTTAGATATCTGTATTATCTAGTGTATCTTTACAAATGTTAGATATCTGTATTATCTAGCTATCTATACAAATGTTAGATATCTGTATAATCTTGTGTGTGTGTGCATGCATGCATGCGTGTGTTCTTACATGGTGGGTAGGAAGACAGTGTCTTTGGCACGGTGTTGTAATGCTGCTAGTTTTGCCAACTGCTGCAGCTGCTGCTCACTGGCTTTACCCTGGGGAACCACACTCAGCAAGGCCTTCAGATAGTCTGGTAACACCCTACAACGTAGAACACAGAGGCCTTCAGATAGTCATGGCTTTTACTCTGGGGAACCACACTCAGCAAGGGCCTTCAGATAGTCTGGTAACACCTAACAACGTAGAACACAGGCCTTCAGATAGTCACTGGCTTTACCCTGGGGAACCACACTCAGCAAGGCCTTCAGATAGTCTGGTAACACCTACAGCGTAGAACACAGGCCTTCAGATAGTCACTGGCTTTACTCTGGGGAACCACACTCAGCAAGGCCTTCAGATAGTCTGGTAACACCTACAACGTAGAACACAGGCCTTCAGATAGTCTGGTAACACCTACAGCGTAGAACACAGGCCCTTCAGATAGTCTGGTATAACACCTACAACGTAGAACACAGGCCTTCAGATAGTCACTGGCTTTACTCTGGGGAACCACACTCAGCAAGGCCTTCAGATAGTCTGGTAACACCTACAAGTTAGAACACAGGCCTTCAGATAGTCTGGTAACACCTACAGCGTTAGAACACAGGGCCTTCAGATAGTCACTGCCTTTACCCTGGGGAACCACCCTCAGCAAGGGCTTCAGATAGTCTGGTAACACCTACAGCGTTAGAACACAGGCCTTCAGATAGTCACTGGCTTTTTATCTGGGGAACCACACTCAGCAAGGCCTTCAGATAGTCTGGTAACACCTACAGCGTAGAACACAGGCTTCAGATAGTCTGGTAACACCTACAGCGTAGACTCACAGGCCTTCAGATAGTCACTGGCTTTACTCTGGGGAACCACACTCAGCAAGGCCTTCAGATAGTCTGGTAACACCTACACGTAGAACACAGGCCTTCAGATAGTACTGGTAACACCTACAAGCGTAGAACACAGGCCTTCAGATAGTCACTGGCTTTACTCTGGGGAACCACCCTCAGCAAGGCCTTCAGATAGTCTGGTAACACCTACAGCGTAGAACACAGGCCTTCAGATAGTCTGGTAACACCTACAGCGTAGAACACAGGCCTTCAGATAGTCTGGTAACACCTACAGCGTAGAACACAGGCCTTCAGATAGTCACTGGCTTTACTCTGGGGAACCACACTCAGCAAGGCCTTCAGATAGTCTGGTAACACCTACAACGTAGAACACAGGCCTTCAGATAGTCTGGTAACACCTACAGCGTAGAACACAGGCCTTCAGATAGTCTGGTAACACCCCTACACGTAGAACACAGGCCTTCAGATAGTCTGGTAACACCTACACGTAGAACACAGGCCTTCAGATAGTCACTGGCTTTACTCTGGGGAACCAAACTCAGCAAGGCCTTCAGATAGTCTGGTAACACCTACAGCGTAGAACACAGGCCTTCAGATAGTCACTGGCTTTACTCTGGGGAACCACACTCAGCAAGGCCTTCAGATAGTCACTGGCTTTACCCTGGGGAACCACACTCAGCAAGGCCTTCAGATAGTCACTGGCCTTCACCTTAACCACACTCAGCAAGGCCTTCAGATAGTCACTGGCTTTACCCTGGGGAACCACACTCAGCAAGGCCTACAGCGTCAGATAGTCTGGTAACACCTACAGCGTAGAACACAGGCCTTCAGATAGTCACTGGCTTTACTCTGGGGAACCACACTCAGCAAGGCCTTCAGATAGTCTGGTAACACCTACAACGTAGAACACAGGCCTTCAGATAGTCACTGGCTTTACTCTGGGGAACCACACTCAGCAAGGCCTTCAGATAGTCTGGTAACACCTACAGCGTAGAACACAGGCCTTCAGATAGTCTGGTAACACCTACAGCGTAGAACACAGGCCTTCAGATAGTCACTGGCTTTACTCTGGGGAACCACACTCAGCAAGGCCTTCAGATAGTCTGGTAACACCTACAGCGTAGAACACAGGCCTTCAGATAGTCACTGGCTTTACCTGGGGGAACCACACTCAGCAAGGCCTTCAGATAGTCACTGGCTTTACTCTGGGGAACCACACTCAGCAAGGCCTTCAGATAGTCTGGTAACACCTACAGCGTAGAACACAGGCCTTCAGATAGTCACTGGCTTTACTCTGGGGAACCACACTCAGCAAGGCCTTCAGATAGTCTGGTAACACCTACAACGTAGAACACAGGCCTTCAGATAGTCACTTGGCTTACTCTGGGGGAACCACACTCAGCTAAGGTAACCCTTCAGATAGTCTGGTAACACCTACAGCCGTAGAACACAGGCCTTCAGATAGTCACTGGCTTTACCCTGGGGAACCCACTCAGCAAGGGGAACCACACTCAGCAAGGCCTTCAGATAGTCACTGGCTTTACCCTAAACCACACTCAGAGCAAGGCCTTCAGATAGTCTGGAACCAAACACCTACAACGTAGAACACAGGCCTTCAGATAGTCACTGGCTTTACTCTGGGGAACCACACTCAGCAAGGCCTTCAGATAGTCTGGTAACACCTACAGCGTAGAACACAGGCCTTCAGATAGTCACTGGCTTTACCCTGGGGAACCACACTCAGCAAGGCCTTCAGATAGTCTGGTACTTCTGGGGAACCTAAAACGTAGAACACAGGCCTTCAGATAGTCACTGGCTTTTACCCTGGGGAAACCACCTTAAGATAGTATGGTAACAGCAAGGCCTTCAGATAGTCTGGTAACACCTACAGCGTAGAACACAGGCCTTCAGATAGTCACTGGCTTTACTCTGGGGAACCACACTCAGCAAGGCCTTCAGATAGTCTGGTAACACCTACAACGTAGAACACAGGCCTTCAGATAGTCCACCACAAGGCTGGCAGATTAGCTGATAGAACACAGGCCTCAGATAGTCCCCTGGCTTTAACTCTGGGGAACCACCTCAGCAAGGCCTTCAAGATGTCTGGTAACACCAACGTAGCCCTTCAGATAGTCTGGTAACACCTACACACGTACTAGAACACAGGCCTTCAGATAGTCACTGGCTTTACTCTGGGGACCACCACAGCTGGTCAACGTGAACACAGGCCTTCAGATAGTCTGGTAACGAGGAACACTACAGTCACTGGGCTTTACCCTGGAGAGGAACACACTCAGCAGGCCTTCAGATAGTCACTGGCTTTACTCTGGGGAAAACCACAATGGCCTCAGCAAGGCCTTCAGATAGTCACTGGTAACACCTACACACGTAGAAACACAGGCCTTCAGAATAGTCTGGTAACACCTACAGCTGGGAACCACAGGCCTTCAGATAGTCACTGGCTTTACCCTGGGGAACCACCACTCAGCAAGGTAGAACACAGGCCTTACCTTCAGCAAGGATAGTCTGTAACACCTACAGTCGTAGAACACAGGCCTTCAGATAGTCACTGGCTTTTCTGGGGAACCACTCTCAGCAAGGCCTTCAGATAGTCTGGAACAACGTAGAACACAGGCCTCAGGATAGCACTGGCTTTAGGAACCACACTCAGCAAGCCTTCAGATAGTCTGGTAACACCTACAGCGTAGAACACAGGCCTTCAGATAGTCACTGGCTTTACCCTGGGGATAACCACACTCAGCAAGGCCTTCAGATAGTCTGGTAACACCTACAGCGTAGAACCACAGGCCTTCAGATAGTCTGGTTTACACCTCAGGGGGAACCACACTCAGAACACAGGCCTTCAGATAGTCACTGGCTTAACACCTGGGGAACCACACTCAGCAAGGCCTTCAGATAGTCTGGTAACACCTACAGCGTAGAACACAGGCCTTCAGATACGCTGCCCTTCAGTCCCTAGACTTTTTGGCGCTGACGGAGACATGGATAACTCCAGCTGATCTCTCTTCATCTGACTGTGTTTTCTCTCATAGTCCAAGAGCATCCTGTGGTCACGGTGGTGGAACAGGTCTCCTCATTTCTCCTGTGGAGACTTTCTGTTGTCTCCCTTCTCTTCTCAGATTGGTCTGCAATAAGTCACCTGATCTATGTTCTTTTAACTGCTGCTCCAAGGGTTTGTCTGCAATAAGTCACCTAATCTATGTTCCTGTAACTGTTAGCTCCAAGGGTATTGTCTGCAATAATCATATGCACATAGATTTAAATTGTCACTGTTTTTTTACTGAAACTGTCTGTCTTAGGAAGAAGCCCACAGTGGGCAGCCCACTCAGTGCCATTGACTCAAATTTAAATGTCACTGACATGTCTACCCTCGGATCAGCCTCTCAGAATAACACTAAAAAACAGACAAGCAACCCAGAAAAGGACAAAAAAAATAGCCATATTAAACATATGCAGCCTGAGAAACAAGGTTCCCATGAAATTGACAACTTATTTAAACATCAGAACACATTCATATTCTGGCCATATCTCTGAAACACACTTAGATAATCATTTGATGATGCAGTAAGGTAGCTATACATGCGTTATATAATATATGGGAAAGATAGAAATGCAAATGGAGGAGTTGTTGCCATGTCCTGTATGGTCCAGAGTCATATTCCTGTTAGGCAACTGGAGGAGTTGTTGCCATGTCCTGTACGTCCAGAGTCATATTCCTGTGAGGCTGAGAGAGGATCTCATGTCAGATGATGTGGAAGTAATATGCCTCACCTAAAGCCCATTCTCGTAGGAAGTTGCTATAGACCACCAAGTGCTAAAAGTCAGTGGTATATTGGTGAATTATTGGATAATGTATGTGATATCAACAGAGAGGTATATTTTCTGGGTGACCTAAATATTGTCTGGTTGTCATCAATTTGCCCACTCAAAAGTCAAACCTACCAGGGGTATTTACAAACAGAACAGGGAACTAAATCATCCACGTGTATTGATCACATCTTTACTAATGCCGCAGGAATCTGCTCTAACGCAGTATCCACCCCCTATCGGATGTAGTGATCATAAATTAAATTAGTCATTTAGCAGACGCTCTTATCCAGAGCGACTTACAGGAGCAATTAGGGTTAAGTGCCTTGCTCAAGGGCACACACGACAGATTTTTTCAACCTAGTCGGCTCGGGGGATTAGAACCAGCGACCTTTCGGTTACTGCACAACGCTCTTAACCCACTAAGCTACCTGCCGCCCATAATATATATATCATAATATAATAGCCATCCATATCTAGACCTAAAATAGAGTATAAACAATCAGAGGTTTTGCAATGATTCCGACGTCGAAGATGTGAAAAATATTTGTTGGTCTGATGTGTGTAATGAGGAACATTCTGAAGCTGCACTTGAAGCATTTATGAAACTGCTTCTTCCCGGTTACTGACAGGCATGTGCCCCATCTAGAAACTGACTGTTAGAACTGCGAAATCCCAATGGATAGATGATGAATTTAAAAAACTGTACGGCTGAGAGGGATGAGGCTAAAGGGAATAGCAAATAAGTCTGACACACACAGCAGACTGGCAACCATACAGTAGACAGAGAAATCAGGTGACTAAAACTAAACAAAAAGAAGAAGAAACTACTGTACTATGGAACAAAGATACATGATATAAAGAATGACAGTAAAAAGCTCTGGAGTCTTTAAATGAAATGAAAGCAAACTGGGGTCCATCCTTCATTGAGGCAGATGGCTTGTTCATAACAAAAACCCTTTGATATTGCCGACCACTTTTAACACTTTTTTTGTCGACAAGGATAGCAAAACTGAGGGCATGACATGTAAACAACACAATGCTGAGCCTTCATATTCATGCATAATGGACCAAATAATGAAGTTTTGAGTTCCACAAAGTGGGTGTGAAAGAGGTGAGAAATTGTTGCTACCCATAAATAAGGACAAAACCACCTGCTACCCGACAACCTGGATGGTAAATGCTGAGGTTTGGTAGAGGAATACATTGTGACTCCTGTTTGCCACATCTTCAATTTAAGCCTAGAAGACGGTGTGTGCCCTCAGACATGGAGGGAGGCAAAGGTCATTCCACTACCCAAGGTCATTCCAGAGCACCCTAAAGGTCCATTCCACTACCACAGAACAGCAGATCACCTGTTACAATGGTTCAAACAAGCAGCCGAACAATTGTGTTTGCCTGAAATACAAAGTTATTTTACAAGACTTTGGAATAATGCTTGTGTTTGAGGGAAATA
>CM072232.1:54364924-54402424 GCA_036851935.1 Coregonus suidteri | reverse complement strand
AGTTATAGGTAGGGCTATAGTTATAGGTAGGGCTATAGTTATAGGGCTATAGTTATAGGTAGGGCTATAGTTATAGGGCTATAGTTATATAGGTAGGGCTATAGTTATAGGTAGGGCTATAGTTATAGGGCTATAGTTATAGGGCTATAGGGCTATAGTTATAGGTAGGGCTATAGTTATATAGGGCTATAGTTATGGGTAGGGCTATAGTTATAGGGCTATAGTTATAGGTAGGGCTATAGTTATAGGGGCTATAGTTATAGGTAGGGCTATAGTTATAGGTAGGGCTATAGTTATAGGGCTATAGTTATATAGGGCTATAGTTAGGGCTATAGGTAGGGCTATAGTTATAGGTAGGGCTATAGTTATAGGTAGGGCTATAGTTTATAGGTAGGGCTATAGTTATAGGTAGGGCTATAGTTATAGGTAGGGCTATAGTTATAGGGCTATAGTTATAGGTAGGGCTATAGTTATAGGGCTATAGTTATAGGTAGGGCTATAGTTATAGGTAGGGCTATAGTTATAGGTAGGGCTATAGTTATAGGGTTATAGTTATAGGTAGGGCTATAGTTATAGGTAGGGTTATAGTTATAGGTAGGGCTATAGTTATAGGTAGGGCTATAGTTATAGGTAGGGCTATAGTTATAGGTAGGGCTATAGTTATAGGGCTATAGTTATAGGGCTATAGTTATAGGTAGGGCTATAGTTATAGGTAGGGCTATAGTTATAGGTAGGGCTATAGTTATAGGTAGGGCTATAGTTATAGGTAGGGCTATAGTTATAGGTAGGGCTATAGTTATAGGTAGGGCTATAGTTATAGGTAGGGCTATAGTTATAGGTAGGGCTATAGTTAGTTATAGGTAGGGCTATAGTATAGGTAGGGCTATAGTTATAGGTAGGGCTATAGTTATAGGTAGGGCTATAGTTATAGGTAGGGCTATAGTTATAGGTAGGGCTATAGTTATAGGTAGGGCTATAGTTATAGGTAGGGCTATAGTTATAGGTAGGGCTATAGTTATAGGCTATAGTTATAGGTAGGGCTATAGTTATAGGTAGGGCTATAGTTATAGGGGCTATAGTTATAGGTAGGGCTATAGTTATAGGTAGGGCTATAGTTATAGGTAGGGCTATAGTTATAGGGCTATAGTTATAGGGCTATAGTTATAGGTAGGGCTATAGTTATAGGTAGGGCTATAGTTATAGGGCTATAGTTATAGTTATAGGGCTATAGTTATAGGGCTATAGTTATAGGTAGGGCTATAGTTATAGGTAGGGCTATAGTTATAGGTAGGGCTATAGTTATAGGTAGGGCTATAGTTATAGGGTTATAGGGCTATAGTTATAGGTAGGGCTATAGTTATAGGGCTATAGTTATAGGTAGGGCTATAGTTATAGGGTTATAGTTATAGGGCTATAGTTATAGGTAGGGCTATAGTTATAGGTAGGGCTATAGTTATAGGTAGGGCTATAGTTATAGGTAGGGCTATATAGTTATAGCTATAGTTATATAGGGCTATAGTTATAGGTAGGGCTATAGTTATAGGTAGGGCTATAGTTATAGGTAGGGCTATAGTTATAGGTAGGGCTATAGTTATAGGTAGGGTTATAGTTATAGGTAGGGCTATAGTTATAGGTAGGGCTATAGTTATAGGTAGGGCTATAGTTATAGGTAGGGCTATAGTTATAGGTAGGGCTATAGTTATAGGTAGGGCTATAGTTATAGGTAGGGCTATAGTATAGTTATAGGTAGGGCTATAGTTATAGGTAGGGCTATAGTTATAGGGCTATAGTTATAGGTAGGGCTATAGTTATAGGTAGGGCTATAGTTATAGGTAGGGCTATAGTTATAGGTAGGGCTATAGTTATAGGTAGGGCTATAGTTATAGGTAGGGCTATAGTTATAGGTAGGGCTATAGTTATAGGTAGGGCTATAGTTATAGGTAGGGCTATAGTTATAGGTAGGGCTATAGTTATAGGGCTATAGTTATAGGGCTATAGTTATAGGGCTATAGTTATAGGTAGGGCTATAGTTATAGGTAGGGCTATAGTTATAGGTAGGGCTATAGTTATAGGTAGGGCTATAGTTATAGGTAGGGCTATAGTTATAGGGTAGGGCTATAGTTATAGGTAGGGCTATAGGTAGGGCTATAGTTAGGGCTATAGTTATAGGTAGGGCTATAGTTATAGGTAGGGCTATAGTTATAGGTAGGGCTATAGTTATAGGTAGGGCTATAGTTATAGGTAGGGCTATAGTTATAGGTAGGGCTATAGTTATAGGGCTATAGTTATAGGTAGGGCTATAGTTATAGGTAGGGCTATAGTTATAGGTAGGGCTATAGTTATAGGGCTATAGTTATAGGGCTATAGTTATAGGGCTATAGTTATAGGTAGGGCTATAGTTATAGGTAGGGCTATAGTTATAGGGCTATAGTTATAGGGGCTATAGGTAGGGCTATAGTTATAGGTAGGCTATAGTTATAGGTAGGGCTATAGTTATAGGGCTATAGTTATAGGTAGGGCTATAGTTATAGGTAGGGCTATAGTTATAGGGTAGGGTTATAGGTAGGGCTATAGTTATAGGTAGGGCTATAGTTATAGGTAGGGCTATAGTTATAGGTAGGGCTATAGTTATAGGTAGGGCTATAGTTATAGGTAGGGCTATAGTTATAGGTAGGGCTATAGTTATAGGTAGGGCTATAGTTATAGGTAGGGCTATAGTTATAGGGGTAGGGCTATAGTTATAGGGCTATAGTTATAGGTAGGGGGCTATAGTTATAGTAGGGCTATAGTTATAGGTAGGTTATAGTTATAGGTAGGGCTATAGTTATAGGTAGGGCTATAGTTATAGGTAGGGCTATAGGGTTATATAGGTAGGGCTATAGTTATAGGTAGGGCTATAGTTATAGGTAGGGCTATAGGCTATAGGTAGGGCTATAGTTATAGGTAGGGCTATAGTTATAGGGCTATAGTTATAGGTAGGGCTATAGTTATAGGTAGGGCTATAGTTATAGGTAGGGCTATAGTTATAGGGCTATAGTTATAGGTAGGGGCTATAGTTATAGGTAGGGCTATAGTATAGTAGGGCTATAGTTATAGGGCTATAGTTATAGGTAGGGCTATAGTTATAGGTAGGGCTATAGTTATAGGTAGGGCTATAGTTATAGGTAGGGCTTATAGGGCTATAGGTAGGGCTATAGTTATAGGTAGGGCTATAGTTATATAGGGCTATAGTTATAGGTAGGGGTATAGTTATAGGTAGGGCTATAGTTATAGGTAGGGCTATAGTTATAGGTAGTTTTAGGGCTATAGTTATAGGTAGGGCTATAGTTATAGGTAGGGCTATAGTTATAGGTAGGGCTATAGTTTTTATATAGTTATAGGGCTATAGTTTATAGGTAGGGGGCTATAGTTATAGGGCTATAGTTATAGGTAGGGCTATAGTTATAGGTAGGGCTATAGTTATAGGTAGGGCTATAGTTATAGGGCTATAGTTATAGGTAGGGCTATAGTTATAGGTAGGGCTATAGTTATAGGTAGGGCTATAGTTATAGGTAGGGCTATAGTTATAGGTAGGGCTTATAGTTATAGGTAGGGCTATAGTTATATAGGGCTATAGTTATAGGTAGGGCTATAGTTATAGGTAGGGCTATAGTTATAGGTAGGGCTATAGTTATAGGTAGGGCTAGGGTTTAGTTATAGGTAGGGCTATAGTTTAGGTAGGGCTATAGTTATAGGGCTATAGTTATAGGTAGGGCTATAGTTATAGGTAGGCTATAGTTATAGGTAGGGCTATAGTTATAGGTAGGGCTATAGTTATAGGTAGGGCTATAGTTATAGGTAGGGCTATAGTTATAGGTAGGGCTATAGTTATAGGGTTATTTTTTTTTATAGTTATAGGGCTATAGTTATAGGTAGGGTTATAGTTATAGGTAGGGCTATAGTTATAGGTAGGGCTATAGTTATAGGTAGGGCTATAGTTATAGGTAGGGCTATAGTTATAGGGCTATAGTTATAGGGCTATAGTTATAGGGCTATAGTTATAGGGCTATAGTTATAGGTAGGGCTATAGTTATAGGTAGGGTTATAGTTATAGGTATAGTTATAGGTCTTTTATAGGTAGGGCTATAGTTATAGGTAGGGCTATAGTTATAGGGCTAGTTATAGGTAGGGCTATAGTTTATAGGTAGGGCTATAGTTATAGGTAGGGCTATAGTTATAGGGCTATAGTTATAGGTAGGGCTATAGTTATAGGTAGGGCTATAGTTATAGGGCTATAGTTTATAGGGCTATAGTTATAGGTAGGGCTATAGTTATAGGTAGGGCTATAGTTATAGGTAGGGCTAGGGTTATATATAGTTATAGGTAGGGCTATAGGCTATAGGGCTATAGTTATAGGTAGGGCTATAGTTATAGGCTAGGGCTATAGTTATAGGTAGGGCTATAGTTATAGGGCTATAGTTATAGGTAGGGCTATAGTTATAGGTAGGGCTATAGTTATAGTTATAGGTATAGGGCTATAGTTATAGGGCTATAGTTATAGGTAGGGCTATAGTTTATAGGGCTATAGTTATAGGGCTATATAGGTAGGGCTATAGTTATATAGGGCTATAGTTATAGGTAGGGCTATAGTTATATAGGTAGGGCTATAGTTATAGGTAGGGCTATAGTTATAGGGTAGGGCTATAGTTATAGGTATAGTAGGGCTATAGTTATAGGTAGGGCTATAGTTTATAGGGCTATAGTAGTAGGCTATAGGTAGGGCTATAGTTATAGGTAGGGGGGCTATAGTTTATAGGTAGGGCTATAGTTATAGGTAGGGCTATAGTTATA
Source organism: Coregonus suidteri (assembly GCA_036851935.1). NCBI lineage: Eukaryota > Metazoa > Chordata > Actinopteri > Salmoniformes > Salmonidae > Coregonus > Coregonus suidteri. Next base: position 54,397,594 of record CM072232.1, on the reverse strand, counting down.
GGTAGGGCTATAGTTATAGGTAGGGCTATAGTTATAGGTAGTTATAGTAGGGCTATAGTTATAGGTAGGGCTATAGTTATAGGTAGGGCTATAGTTATAGGTAGGGCTATAGTTATAGGTAGGGCTATAGTTATAGGGCTATAGTTATAGGGCTATAGTTATAGGTAGGGCTATAGTTATAGGTAGGGCTATAGTTATAGGTAGGGCTATAGTTATAGGTAGGGCTATAGTTATAGGTAGGGCTATAGTTATAGGTAGGGCTATAGTTATAGGTAGGGCTATAGTTATAGGTAGGGCTATAGTTATAGGTAGGGCTATAGTTATAGGGCTATAGTTATAGGTAGGGCTATAGTTATAGGTAGGGCTATAGTTATAGGTATATAGTTATATAGTTATAGGTAGGGCTATAGTTATAGGTAGGGCTATAGTTATAGGTAGGGCTATAGTTATAGGTAGGGCTATAGTTATAGGTAGGGCTATAGTTATAGGGCTATAGTTATAGGGCTATAGTTATAGGTAGGGCTATAGTTATAGGGCTATAGTTATAGGTAGGGCTATAGTTATAGGGCTATAGTTATAGGTAGGGCTATAGTTATAGGTAGGGCTATAGTTATAGGTAGGGCTATAGTTATAGGGCTATAGTTATAGGTAGGGCTATAGTTATAGGTAGGGCTATAGTTATAGGTAGGGCTATAGTTATAGGGCTATAGTTATAGGTAGGGCTATAGTTATAGGGCTATAGTTATAGGGCTATAGTTATAGGTAGGGCTATAGTTAGGGCTATAGGTAGGGCTATAGTTATAGGTATAGGGCTATAGTTATAGGTAGGGCTATAGTTAGGTAGGGCTATAGTTATAGGGCTATAGTTATAGGTAGGGCTATAGTTATAGGTAGGGCTATAGTTATAGGTAGGGCTATAGTTATAGGTAGGGCTATAGTTATAGGTAGGGCTATAGTTATAGTAGGGCTATAGTTATAGGTAGGGCTATAGTTTTAGGGCTATAGTTATAGGTAGGGCTATAGTTTATAGGGCTATAGTTATAGGTAGGGCTATAGTTATAGGTAGGGCTTATAGTTATAGTAGGGCTATAGTTATAGGTATAGTTATAGGCTATAGTTATAGGTAGGGCTATAGTTATAGGTAGGGCTATAGTTATAGGTAGGGCTATAGTTATATAGGGCTATAGTTATAGGTAGGGCTATAGTTATAGGGGCTATAGTTATAGGTAGGGCTATAGTTATAGGGCTATAGTTATAGGTAGGGCTATAGTTATAGGGCTATAGTTATAGGTAGGGCTATAGTTATAGGGGCTATAGTTATAGGTAGTTATAGGTAGGGCTATAGTTATAGGTAGGGCTATAGTTTATAGGTTATAGGGCTATAGTTATAGGTAGGGCTATAGTTATAGGTAGGGCTATAGTTATAGGTAGGGCTATAGTTATAGGTAGGGCTATAGTTATAGGTAGGGCTATAGTTATAGGGCTATAGTTATAGGTAGGGCTATAGTTATAGGTAGGGCTATAGTTATAGGTAGGGCTATAGTTATAGGTAGGGCTATAGTTATAGGTAGGGCTATAGTTATAGGTAGGGCTAGTAGGGCTATAGTTATAGGTAGGGCTATAGTTATAGGGCTATAGTTATAGGTAGGGCTATAGTTATAGTTATAGGTCTATAGTTATAGCTAGGGCTAGTTATATAGGGCTATAGTTATAGGTAGGGCTATAGTTATAGGTAGGGCTATAGGTTATAGGTAGGGCTATAGCTATTATAGTAGGGCTATAGTTATAGGGCTATAGTTATAGGTAGGGCTATAGTTATAGGTAGGGCTATAGTTATAGGGCTATAGTTATAGGTAGGGTTATATAGGGCTATAGTTATAGGTAGGGCTATAGTATGGTTATAGGTAGGGCTATAGGTATAGGCTATAGTTATAGCTATAGTTATAGGTAGGGCTATAGTTATAGGGTAGGGCTATAGTTATAGGTAGGGCTATAGTTATAGGTAGGGCTATAGTTATAGGTAGGGCTATAGTTAGGGCTATAGTTATAGGTAGGGCTATAGTTATAGGTAGGGCTATAGTATAGGGTTATTATAGGGCTATAGTTATAGGTAGGGCTATAGTTATAGGTAGGGCTATATAGTAGGGCTATAGGTATATAGTAGGTAGGGCTATAGTTATAGGTAGGGCTATAGTTATAGGGCTATAGTTATAGGGCTATAGTTATAGGGCTATATAGTTATAGTTATAGTAGGCTATAGTTATAGGTAGGGCTATAGTTATAGGGCTATAGTTATAGGGCTATAGTTATAGGTAGGGCTATAGTTATAGGTAGGGTTATAGTTATAGGTAGGGTACCTTGGTAGTGCACTCCGGGTCTAGAGTAGGTGTCCAGTAGGAACTTTAAAAGGAAGGGCTTCAGGACCTCAGAACAGCGATGGAACGCAGTCAGGATGTAGAGGAGCCTCCAGCCTCTCTGACAACTGTCCCTAGAGGTTAGAGGTTAGAGGTTAGAGATCAGATATACACTAACCCTAACCCTATAACAGTCAGGATGTAGAGGAGCCTCCAGCCTCTCTGACAACTGTCCCTAGAGGTTAGAGGTTAGAGGTTAGAGATCAGATATACACTAACCCTAACCCTATAACAGTCAGGATGTAGAGGAGCCTCCAGCCTCTCTGACAACTGTCCCCCTAGAGGTTAGAGGTTAGAGGTTAGAGATCAGATATACACTAACCCTAACCCTATAACAGTCAGGATGTAGAGGAGCCTCCAGCCTCTCTGACAACTGTCCCTAGAGGTTAGAGGTTAGAGGGTTAGAGATCAGATATACACTAACCCTAACCCTATAACAGTCAGGATGTAGAGGAGCCTCCAGCCTCTCTGACAACTGTCCCTAGAGGTTAGAGGTTAGAGGTTTAGAGGTTAGAGATCAGATATACACTACCCTAACCCTATAACAGTCAGGATGTAGAGGAGCCTCCAGCCTCTCTGACAACTGTCCCTAGAGGTTAGAGGTTAGAGGTTAGAGATCAGATATACACTAACCCTAACCCTATAACAGGATGTAGAGGAGCCTCCAGCCTCTCTGACAACTGTCCCTAGAGGTTAGAGGTTAAGGGGTTAGAGATCAGATATACACTAACCCTAACCCTATAACAGTCAGGATGTAGAGGAGCCTCCAGCCTCTCTGACAACTGTCCCTAGAGGTTAGAGGTTAGAGGTTAGAGATCAGATATACACTAACCCTAACCCTATAACAGTCAGGATGTAGAGGAGCCTCCAGCCTCTCTGACAACTGTCCCTAGAGGTTAGAGGTTAGAGGTTAGAGGTTAGAGATCAGATATACACTAACCCTAACCCTATAACAGTCAGGATGTAGAGGAGCCTCCAGCCTCTCTGACAACTGTCCCTAGAGGTTAGAGGTTAGAGGTTAGAGTTAGAGATCAGATATACACTAACCCTAAACCTATAACAGTCAGGATGTAGAGGAGCCTCCAGCCTCTCTGACAACTGTCCCTAGAGGTTAGAGGTTAGAGGTTAGAGATCAGATATACACTAACCCTAACTAACCCTATAACAGTCAGGATGTAGAGGAGCCTCCAGCCTCTCTGACAACTGTCCCTAGAGGTTAGAGGTTAGAGGTTAGAGATCAGATATACACTAACCCTAACCCTATAACAGTCAGGATGTAGAGGAGCCTCCAGCCTCTCTGACAACTGTCCCTAGAGGTTAGAGGTTAGAGGTTAGAGATCAGATATACACTAACCCTAACCCTATAACAGTCAGGATGTAGAGGAGCCTCCAGCCTCTCTGACAAACTGTCCCTAGAGGTTAGAGGTTAGAGGTTAGAGGTTAGAGATCAGATATACACTAACCCTAACCCTATAACAGTCAGGATGTAGAGGAGCCTCCAGCCTCTCTGACAACTGTCCCTAGAGGTTAGAGGTTAGAGGTTAGAGATCAGATATACACTAACCCTAACCCTATAACAGTCAGGATGTAGAGGAGCCTCCAGCCTCTCTGACAACTGTCCCTAGAGGTTAGAGGTTAAGGGGTTAGAGATCAGATATACACTAACCCTAACCCTATAACAGTCAGGATGTAGAGGAGCCTCCAGCCTCTCTGACAACTGTCCCTAGAGGTTAGAGGTTAGAGGTTAGAGGTTAGAGATCAGATATACACTAACCCTAACCCTATAACAGGATGTAGAGGAGCCTCCAGCCTCTCTGACAACTGTCCCTAGAGGTTAGAGGTTAGAGGTTAGAGATCAGATATACACTAACCCTAACCCTATAACAGTCAGGATGTAGAGGAGAAGCCTCCAGCCTCTCTGACAACTGTCCCTAGAGGTTAGAGGTTAGAGGTTAGAGATCAGATATACACTAACCCTAACCCTATAACAGTCAGGATGTAGAGGAGCCTCCAGCCTCTCTGACAACTGTCCCTAGAGGTTAGAGGTTAGAGATCAGATATACACTAACCCTAACCCTATAACAGTCAGGATGTAGAGGAGCCTCCAGCCTCTCTGACAAAACTGTCCCTAGAGGTTAGAGGTTAGAGGTTAGAGATCAGGATATACACTCCAACCCTAACCCTAGAGGTAGAACGAGATCAGATATACAACCCTATCCAGTGTGTAGAGGAGCCTCCAGCCTCTCTGACAAACTGTCCCTAGGTGTTAGAGGTTAGAGGATTGGTAGGTAGAGATCAGATATACACTAACCCTGGACCTATAACAGTCAGGATGTAGAGGAGCCTCCAGCCTCTCTGACAACTGTCCCTCAATAGAGATCAGATATACACTAACCCTAACCCTATAAAAAGGATGTAGAGTCTCTGTGTTTGTAGAGGTTAGAGGAGAGAGAATATCACACTATACCCTAACCCTAACCTATTTCAGGATGTAGAGGAGCCTCCAGGACTGTCCCTAGAGGTAGAGGTTAGAGGGTTAGAGATCAGATATACACTAACCCTAACCCTTAACAGTGATGTAGAGGAGCCTCCAGCCTCTCTCAACTGTCCCTAGAGTTGCTGTTAGGGGATAGAGATAATATACACTAACCCTAACCCTATAACAGTCAGGATGTAGAGGAGAGCCTCCAGCCTCTCTGACAACTGTCCCTAGAGGTTAGAGGTTAGAGGTTAGAGATTAGATATACACTGACTACCCTATAACCCTGTAGAGGGTAGCTGACAACTGTCCCTAGAGGTAGAGGTGTTAGAGGGAAAGGGGCCTCTTTGAGCTAGTGTGCCCCTTGAGTCCCGTAGAGGTTAGAGGTTAGAGGTTATCAAGATAACACTAACCCTAACCCTAAAACAGTCAGGATGTAGAGGAGCCTCCAGCCTCTCTGTACAACTGTCCCTAGAGGTTAGAGGCAGTAGGTTAGAGATCAGATATACACTAACCCTAACCCTATAACAGTCAGGATGTAGAGGGAGGTTTTCCAGCCTCTCTGACAACTGTCCCATTAGAGGTTAGAGGTTAGAGGTTAGAGATCAGATATACACTAACCCCAACCCTATAACAGTCAGGATGTAGAGGAGCCTCCAGCCATCTGACAACTGTCCCGGTTAGAGTTCATGGTAGTTGTGTCACATTGTTCTCACTGAGCTCCATGCAACACACTCAGATAACCTAACCCTAACAGCAGGATTTAGAGGAGCCTCCAGCCTCTCTGACAACTGTCCCTAGAGGTTAGAGGTTAGAGGTTAGAGATCAGATATACACTAACCCTAACCCTATAACAGTCAGGATGTAGAGGAGCCTCCAGCCTCTCTGACAACTGTCCCTAGAGGTTAGAGGTTAGAGGTTAGAGATCAGATATACACTAACCCTAACCCTATAACAGTCAGGATGTAGAGGAGCCTCCAGCCTCTCTGACAACTGTCCCTAGAGGTTAGAGGTTAGAGGTTAGAGATCAGATATACACTAACCCTAACCCTATAACAGTCAGGATGTAGAGGAGCCTCCAGCCTCTCTGACAACTGTCCCTAGAGGTTAGAGGTTAGAGGTTAGAGATCAGATATACACTAACCCTAACCCTATAACAGTCAGGATGTAGAGGAGCCTCCAGCCTCTCTGACAACTGTCCCTAGAGGTTAGAGGTTAGGGGTTAGAGATCAGATATACACTAACCCTAACCCTATAACAGTCAGGATGTAGAGGAGCCTCCAGCCTCTCTGACAACTGTCCCTAGAGGTTAGAGGTTAGAGGTTAGAGATCAGATATACACTAACCCTAACCCTATAACAGTCAGGATGTAGAGGAGCCTCCAGCCTCTCTGACAACTGTCCCCTAGAGGTTAGAGGTTAGAGATCAGATATACACTAACCCTAACCCTATAACAGTCAGGATGTAGAGGAGCCTCCAGCCTCTCTGACAACTGTCCCTAGAGGTTAGAGGTTTAGGGGTTAGAGATCAGATATACACTAACCCTAACCCTATAACAGTCAGGATGTAGAGGAGCCTCCAGCCTCTCTGACAACTGTCCCTAGAGGTTAGAGTTAGAGTTTAGAGATCAGATATACACTAACCCTAACCCTATAACAGTCAGGATGTAGAGGAGCCTCCAGCCTCTCTGACAACTGTCCCTAGAGGTTAGAGGTTAGAGGTTAGAGATCAGATATACACTAACCCTAACCCTATAAACAGTCAGGATGTAGAGGAGCCTCCAGCCTCTCTGACAACTGTCCCTAGAGGTTAGAGGTTAGAGGTTAGAGATCAGATATACACTAACCCTAACCCTATAACAGTCAGGATGTAGAGGAGCCTCCAGCCTCTCTGACAACTGTCCCTAGAGGTTAGAGGTAGAGGTTAGAGATCAGATATACACTAACCCTAACCCTATAACAGTCAGGATGTAGAGGAGCCTCCAGCCTCTCTGACAACTGTCCCTAGAGGTTAGAGGTTAGAGATCAGAGATATACACTAACCCTAACCCTATAACAGTCAGGATGTAGAGGAGCCTCCAGCCTCTCTGACAACTGTCCCTAGAGGTTAGAGGTTAGAGGTTAGAGATCAGATATACACTAACCCTAACCCTATAACAGTCAGGATGTAGAGGAGCCTCCAGCCTCTCTGACAACTGTCCCTAGAGGTTAGAGGTTAGAGATCAGAGATCAGATATACACTAACCTAACCCTATAACAGTCAGGATGTAGAGGAGCCTCCAGCCTCTCTGACAACTGTCCCTAGAGGTTAGAGGTTAGGGGTTAGAGATCAGATATACACTAACCCTAACCCTATATAACAGTCAGGATGTAGAGGAGCCTCCAGCCTCTCTGACAACTGTCCCTAGAGGTTAGAGGTTAGAGGTTAGAGATCAGATATACACTAACCTAACCCTATAACAGTCAGGATGTAGAGGAGCCTCCAGCCTCTCTGACAACTGTCCCTAGAGGTTAGAGGTTAGGTTAGAGATCAGATATACACTAACCCTAACCCTATAACAGTCAGGATGTAGAGGAGCCTCCAGCCTCTCTGACAACTGTCCCTAGAGGTTAGAGGTTAGAGGTTAGAGATCAGATATACACTAACCCTAACCCTATAACAGTCAGGATGTAGAGGAGCCTCCAGCCTCTCTGACAACTGTCCCTAGAGGTGAGAGGTTAGAGGTTAGAGATCAGATATACACTAACCCTAACCCTATAACAGTCAGGATGTAGAGGAGCCTCCAGCCTCTCTGACAACTGTCCCTAGAGGTTAGAGGTTAGAGGTTAGAGATCAGATATACACTACCCTAACCCTATAACAGTCAGGATGTAGAGGAGCCTCCAGCCTCTCTGACAACTGTCCTAGAGGTTAGAGGTTAGAGGTTAGAGATCAGATATACACTAACCCTAACCCTATAACAGTCAGGATGTAGAGGAGCCTCCAGCCTCTCTGACAACTGTCCCTAGAGGTTAGAGGTTAGAGGTTAGAGATCAGATATACACTAACCCTAACCCTATAACAGTCAGGATGTAGAGGAGCCTCCAGCCTCTCTGACAACTGTCCCTAGAGGTTAGAGGTTAGAGGTTAGAGATCAGATATACACTAACCCTAACCCTATAACAGTCAGGATGTAGAGGAGCCTCCAGCCTCTCTGACAACTGTCCCTAGAGGTTAGAGGTTAGAGGTTAGAGATCAGATATACACTAACCCTAACCCTATAACAGTCAGGATGTAGAGGAGCCTCCAGCCTCTCTGACAACTGTCCCTAGAGGTTAGAGGTTAGTTTTAGGGTTAGAGATCAGATATACACTAACCCTAACCCTATAACAGTCAGGATGTAGAGGAGCCTCCAGCCTCTCTGACAACTGTCCCTAGAGGTTAGAGGTTAGAGGTTAGAGATCAGATATACACTAACCTAAACCTATAACAGTCAGGATGTAGAGGAGCCTCCAGCCTCTCTGACAACTGTCCCTAGAGGTTAGAGGTTAGAGGTTAGAGGTTAGAGATCAGATATACACTAACCCTAACCCTATAACAGTCAGGATGTAGAGGAGCCTCCAGCCTCTCTGACAACTGTCCCTAGAGGTTAGAGGTTAGAGGTTAGAGATCAGATATACACTAACCCTAACCCTATAACAGTCAGGATGTAGAGGAGCCTCCAGCCTCTCTGACAACTGTCCCCTAGAGGTTAGAGGTTAGAGATCAGATATACACTAACCCTAACCCTATAACAGTCAGGATGTAGAGGAGCCTCCAGCCTCTCTGACAACTGTCCCTAGAGGTTAGAGGTTAGAGGTTAGAGATCAGATATACACTAACCCTAACCCTATAACAGTCAGGATGTAGAGGAGCCTCCAGCCTCTCTGACAACTGTCCCTAGAGGTTAGAGGTTAGAGGGGGTTAGAGATCAGATATACACTAACCCTAACCCTATAACAGTCAGGATGTAGAGGAGCCTCCAGCCTCTCTGACAACTGTCCCTAGAGGTTAGAGGTTAGGGGTTAGAGATCAGATATACACTAACCCTAACCCTATAACAGTCAGGATGTAGAGGAGCCTCCAGCCTCTCTGACAACTGTCCCTAGAGGTTAGAGGTTAGAGGTTAGAGGTTAGAGATCAGATATACACTAACCCTAACCCTATAACAGTCAGGATGTAGAGGAGCCTCCAGCCTCTCTGACAACTGTCCCTAGAGGTTAGAGGTAGAGGTTAGAGATCAGATATACACTAACCCTAACCCTATAACAGTCAGGATGTAGAGGAGCCTCCAGCCTCTCTGACAACTGTCCCTAGAGGTTAGAGGTTAGAGGTTAGAGATCAGATATACACTAACCCTAACCCTATAACAGTCAGGATGTAGAGGAGCCTCCAGCCTCTCTGACAACTGTCCCTAGTTAGAGGTTAGAGGTTAGAGGTTAGAGATCAGATATACACTAACCCTAACCCTATAACAGTCAGGATGTAGAGGAGCCTCCAGCCTCTCTGACAACTGTCCCTAGAGGTTAGAGGTTAGAGGTTAGAGATCAGATATACACTAACCCTAACCCTATAACAGTCAGGATGTAGAGGAGCCTCCAGCCTCTCTGACAACTGTCCCTAGAGGTTAGAGGTTAGAGGTTAGAGATCAGATATACACTAACCCTAACCCTATAACAGTCAGGATGTAGAGGAGCCTCCAGCCTCTCTGACAACTGTCCCTAGAGGTTAGAGGTTAAGGGTTAGAGGTTAGAGGTGAAGGTTAGGGTTAGGGGTTAAGGGTTAGTGTGCAGGTCTTACGTTTTGGAGCTGGTGTTTCCTGTGACCTGTTTCATCACCTGGCAGTAGACTTCATCTTTCATCAGCCCATACTCCCCACTCTGCTACAGGACACACACACACATATAGGGTTCATAAGTACAAGATATACGTTGGGGTGCATGTGAGTGTGTGAGTGTGAGTGTGTGAGTGTGAGTGTGTGTGTGTGTGTGTGTGTGAGTGTGTGTGTGTGTGTGTGTGTGAGTGTGTGTGTGTGTGTGAGTGCGTGTGCGCGTGTGCGCGTGTGTGTGTGTGTGTGTGTGAGTGTGAGTGTGTGTGTGTGTGTGTGTGTGTGTGTGTGTGTGTGTGTGTGTCTGTGTCTGTGTCTGTGTCTGTGTCTGTGTCTGTGTCTGTGTCTGTGTCTGTGTGTGTGTGTGTGTGTGTGTGTGTGTGTGTGTACCTTTAGGATAGTAGAGACCAGGTCCTGTTCTGTCTGTCCCTTCAGAGGGTAATCCCCCATGAACTTCATCACAGCTGCAGAGAGGTGAGAGGTTAAAGGTTAAAGGGCTGCAGAAACAAGCAGACATAGTTACATTACATGTTACGTGATAAATAAATGACAGCTATACTGAACAAAAATACAAACACAACATCTAAAGTGTTGGTTACGTGTAAGCCGTCTCCAACGTCATTTTAAAGGATTTGGCAGCACGTCCAACCGTGCCTCACAACCGTGTGTGACCACGTGTAACCACGCCAGCCCAGGACCTCCGCAGTGTGTGTGTGTGTGTAACCACGCCAGCCCAGGACCTCCCCAGACCACGTGTAAGTTGTGCCAGCCCAGGACCTCCGCAGACCACGTGTAACCACGCCAGCCCAGTGACCTCCCCAGACCACGTGTAACCACGCCAGCCCAAGACCTCCACAGACCACGTGTAACCACGCCAGCCCAGGACCTCCCCAGACCACGTGTAACCACGCCAGCCCAAGACCTCCGCAGACCACGTGTAACCACGCCAGCCCAGGACCACCCCAGACCACGTGTAACCACGCCAGCCCAGGACCTCCACAGACCACGTGTTAACCACGCCAGCCCAGGAACCTCCCCAGACCACGTGTAACCACGCCAGCCCAGGACCTCCCAGACCACGTGTAACCACGCCAGCCCAAAGACCTCCGCAGACCACGTGTAACCACGCCAGCCCCAGACCACCCCAGACCACGTGTAACCACGCCAGCCCCAGGACCTCCACAGACCACGTGTAACCACGCCAGCCCAGGACCTCCACAGACCACGTGTAACCACGACACGCCAGCCCAGGACCACCTCCACAGACCACGTGTAACCACGCCAGCCCAGGACCTCCCCAGACCACGTGTAACCACGCCAGCCCTCCACATCCAGCTTCTTCACCTGCGGGATTGTCTGAGACCAGCCACCCAGACAGCTGATGAAACTGTGGGTTTCAAAATGTATAGCGCATAGAATTAAAAAGGTATTGTCCGACATTATTCATTCTAATCAGACAGGTTTTTTTTACATGGACGATACATTGGAGATAATACAAGGCAAGTACTGGAAACCAGGCCTGCTATTCATAGCTGACTTTGAAAAGGCTTTTGATAAAGTACGACTGGAGTTTACAGTGAGGGAAAAAAGTATTTGATCCTCTGCTGATTTTGTACGTTTGCCCACTGACAAAGAAATGATCAGTCTATAATTTTTAATGGTAGATTTATTTGAACAGTGAGAGACAGAATAACAACAAAGAAATCCAGAAAAACGCATGTCAAAAATGTTATAAATTGATTTGCATTTTAATGAGGGAAATAAGTATTTGACCCCCTCTCAATGAGAACGATTTCTGGCTCCCAGGTGTCTTTTATACAGGTAACGAGCTGAGATTAGGAGCACACTCTTAAAGGGAGTGCTCCTATTCTCAGTTTGTTACCTGTATAAAAGACACCTGTCCACAGAAGCAATCAATCAATCAGATTCCAAACTCTCCACCATGGCCAAGACCAAAGAGCTCTCCAAGGATGTCAGGGACAAGATTGTAGACCTACACAAGGCTGGAATGGGCTACAAAGACCATCGCCAAGCAGCTTGGTGAGAAGGTGACAACAGTTGGTGCGATTATTCGCAAATGGAAGAAACACAAAAGACCTGTCAATCTCCCTCGGCCTGGGGCTCCATGCAAGATCTCACCTCGTGGAGTTGCAATGATCATGAGAACAGTGAGAAATCAGCCCAGAACTACATGGGAGGATCTTGTCAATGATCTCAAGGCAGCTGGGACCATAGTCACCAAGAAAACAATTGGTAACACACTACGCCGTGAAGGACTGAAATCCTGCAGCGCGCCGCAAAGTCCCCCTGCTCAAGAAAGCACATATACAGGCCCGTCTGAAGTTTGCCAATGAACATCTGAATGATTCAGAGGAGAACTGGGTGAAAGTGTTGTGGTCAGATGAGACCAAAATCGAGCTCTTTGGCATCAACTCAACTCGCCGTGTTTGGAGGAGGAGGAATGCTGCCTATGACCCCAAGAACACCATCCCCACTGTCAAGCATGGAGGTGGAAACATTATGCTAAGGAAGTGTTTTTCTGCTAAGGGGACAGGACAACTTCACTGCATCAAAGGGACGATGGACGGGGCCATGTACCGTCAAATCTTGGGTGAGAACCTCCTTCCCTCAGCCAGGGCATTGAAAATGGGTCATGGATGGGTATTCCAGCATGACAATGACCCAAAACACACGGCCAAGGCAACAAAGGAGTGGCTCAAGAAGAAGCACATGAAGGTCCTGGAGTGGCCTAGCCAGTCTCCAGACCTTAATCCCATAGAAAATCTGTGGAGGGAGCTGAAGGTTCGAGTTGCCAAACGTCAGCCTCGAAACCATAATGACTTGGAGAAGATCTGCAAAGAGGAGTGGAACAAAATCCCTCCTGAGATGTGTGCAAACCTGGTGGCCAACTACAAGAAACGTCTGACCTCTGTGATTGGCAACAAGGGTTTTGCCACCAAGTGTATGGCGTCGTGTGGGTGAGCAGTTTGCTGATGTGAATGTTGTGAACAGAGTGGCCCATGGTGGCGGTGGGGTTATGGTATAGGCAGGCATAAGCTATGGACAACGAACACAATTGCATTTTATCGATGGCAATTTGAATGCACAGAGATACCGTGACGAGATCCTGAAGCCCATTGTCGTGCCATTCATCCGCAGCCATCACCTCATGTCTCAGCATGATAATGCACGGCCCCATGTCGCAAGGATCTGTACACAATTCCTGGAAGCTGAAAATGTCCCAGTTCTTCCATGGCCTGCATACTCACCAGACATGTCACCCATTGAGCATGTTTGGGATGCTCTGGATCGATGTGTACGACAGCGTGTTCCAGTTCCCGACAATATCCAGCAACAACGCACAGCCATTGAAGAGGAGTGGGACAACATTCCACAGGCCACAATCAACAGCCTGAAACGCTATGTGAAGGAGCTGCGTGAGGCCAATGGTGGGCACACCAGATACCGACTGGTTTTCTGAACCCCGCCCCTACCTTTTAAAAAAAAGGTATCTCTGACCAACAGATGCATATCTGTATTCCCAGTCACGTGAAATCCATTGATTAGGGCCTAATGAATGTATTTCAATTGACTGATTTCCTTCTATGAACTGTAACTCAGTAAAATCTTTGAAATTGTTGCATGTTGCGTTTATATTTTAGTTCAGTGTATTTGATTAGAAGCCATTGGCCAAGTCCCAAATGGTACCCAGTTCCCTACATAGTACACTACTGGAGCTCTGGTCTAAAGTACTGTCCTATGTAGGGAATAGGGTTCAATTTGGGACTCAGCCAGTGTTGTCTCCGTCTTACCCAGGGAGATGTCAGCTGCTACCTTGTTCATGTTGCTGTCTGTGAAGTCTATCAGAGACTCCTGGAGAGGGGACTGGTGAAACAAACACACAGGATACACACCCAGTCTGAATACTCAGGATACGTACTCAGGAATACACACCCAGTCTGAATACTCAGGATACATACTCAGAACACACACCCAGTCTGAATACTCAGGATACGTACTCAGATAATACACACCCAGTCTGAATACTCAGGATACGTACTCAGAATACACACCCAGTCTGAATACTCAGGATAATACTCAGGTACTCAGAATACACACCCAGTCTGAATACTCAGGATACACACCCAGTCTGAATACTCAGGATACGTACTCAGAATACACACCCAGTCTGAATACTCAGGATACGTACTCAGAATACACACCCAGTCTGAATACTCAGGATACACACCCAGTCTGAATACTCAGGATACGTACTCAGAATACACACCCAGTCTGAATACTCAGGATACACACCCAGTCTGAATACTCAGGATACGTACTCAGAATACACACCCAGTCTGAATACTCAGGATACGTACTCAGAATACACACCCAGTCTGAATACTCAGGATACGTACTCAGAATACACACCCAGTCTGAATACTCAGGATACACACCCAGTCTGAATACTCAGGATACGTACTCAGAATACACACCCAGTCTGAATACTCAGGATACGTACTCAGAATACACACACCTGAATACTCTCAGAATATACTCAGGATACGTACTCAGAATATACACATCCAGTCTGAATACTCACCCAGGAATACGTACTCAGAACTACACACCCAGTCTGAATACTCAGGATACGTACTCACTCGGAATACACATACCAGTCTGAATACTCAGGATACGTACTCAGAATACACACCCAGTCTGAATACTCAGGATACGTACTCAGAATACACACCCAGTCTGAATACTCAGGATACGTACTCAGAATACACACCCAGTCTGAATACTCAGGATACATACTCAGAATACACACCCAGTCTGAATACTCAGGATACGTACTCAGAATACACACCCAGTCTGAATACTCAGGATACATACTCAGAATACACACCCAGTCTGAATACTCAGGATACATACTCAGAATACACACCCAGTCTGAATACTCAGGAATACCCAGTTATGAATACTCAGGATACATACTCAGAATACACACCCAGTCTGAATACTCAGGATACATACTCAAAAATACACACCCAGTCTGAATACTCAGGATACACTACTCAGAATACACACCCCAGTCTGAATACTCAGGATACAGGTACTCAGAATACACACCCAGTCTGAATACTCAGGATACATACTCAGAATAATACACACCCAGTCTGAATACTCAGGATACAGGATACCAGAATACACAACCCATTCTGAATACTCAGGACATACCCAGTTATGAATACTAAGGATACGCACTCATATTGTCCCTGCTTGTATAGTGCAGTGTGTCTCAGGATGTGTGTTCACACCCAGTGTTGCTCCACCTTAGAGTATTGAACCGTGTCAGCTGGGTCTCTGCTGAGCTTCCCCTCTTGGTGTTCTGCTGGTCACTGTGTCTCCGAGCCTGTCTGTAGTACTTCCTGGAGAACTCCTCCATGTTATACTGGCTGTCCTGTAGAGAGGGTCCTTCTAGATGTAGACTACGGCTGTCTTCCCCATACCCCACCACAGCCTGAGATACGCACAACATCAGAGAACATTAGAGAGTGAATGTACGCACGTATGCATGAGGCGTGTGTGTCTGGTTGTGTGTGTGTGTGTCTGGTTGTGTGTGTACCTCTGTGTTGAGGTCCAGTTGATGGGCGGCGACAGTAGAGCCCATCGCCACGGCGATAGCAGCGGAGGCTGCAACACGGCCTTGTCTGTCACGAGGCTCCGCCCTCTCAGCGGGGAGAACCAGGAAGTCTGGAGCGGCCACCGGCTGAACACACTCACCTGGAAACACACCCCACCGCCCGTACACCGCCCCGTACCGACCCAGCCTACACACACCACACACAACACACATAATAAACAGAATATAACACCCCCCACCGCCTGAAACACCTGCCTGACAACCGCCTGAACACCGCCTGAACACCGCCCCGAACCGCCAGCCTACACACATACACAGTGTTTTCCATTAACGCCGGCTGTCGGCTAATCAGCCGGTTACAGAGTCATTTTCAGCCGGCTACTTTTTCCACTTCATATTAACTAGGCTACTTTTCATTTCAAAGTTTCAATTCACTAGTCCATCGAGCCCCCTCTCCCCCCCGCTAGAATGAACGAGATGCATCTTCTAGGTGCCTGTCAGTCACAAAGCCAGCGACAACGGGAAAAGCAGTCAGCTGTCTGTCCCGCCTCCCGGTACAATCTGAGTGCGCTGTGGTTGGTTGCAGTCAAATGTCTTTACACAGAGGAGGGAGATAGCATGATGCACGTGAATTTGCACGTCCCGTGTAATGTAATGCAGCGTTCAAAACAACTGGGAACACGGAGATCTCTGACTTCCGACTTCAGTGCGTTCAAGACAACTGGGAACTTGGGGAAAAAAACTACCTCCAACTGGGAAAAATAGTTTTTTAACATTAAAACAGAATTCAACAATATACATTTTTTTATTGACCTTAAGATGGGAATTAACTAAATGTATTGAAAATGTATTAAATTTGTTTATCATAAGAAATTAACAGAATGCATCAGTGATTGGTGTTTCCTGCAACTTTCTGAAGAGCCAACTAGAAGCCCCTGTCTGTGTGTGGTGCGGTGTGGTGTGCACGTGTACCATTTTGTGTAGCCCTTAGTGACGATGCTAATGAAGACAGTCTTCTGGTAGATGGAAAGGCTTTCCCAAAAACCTTCTTACTGAAATGTTAACTACAAAGTAGCCTATGCTTACCTGGCAGAATGATATCATGATTATTTTTCATCAATCCACTGGGTAAATACTCTACCGTCCCACTACATAACCACAGCTAAACAACAGCCTCTTGCTAGGTGCTCACTTCAATTAAAGGGGAACTACACCCATAAACACAGCTAACCAACAGCCTCTTGCTAGGTGCTCACTTCAATTAAAGGGGAACTACACCCATAACCACAGCTAAACAACAGCCTCTTGCTAGGTGCTCACTTCAATTAAAGGGGAACTACACCCATAACCACAGCTAAACAACAGCCTCTTGCTAGGTGCTCACTTCAATTAAAGGGGAACTACACCCATAACCACAGCTAAACAACAGCCTCTTGCTAGGCGCTCACTTCAATTAAAAGGGAACTACACCCATAAACACAGCTAAAACAACAGCCTCTTGCTAGGTGCTCACTTCAATAAAGGGGAACTACACCCATAACCACACAGCTAAACAACAGCCTCTTGCTAGGTGCTCACTTCAATTAAAGGGAACTACACACATAAACACAGCTAAACAACAGCCTCTTGCTAGGTGCTCACTTCAATTAAAGGGGAACTACACCCATAACCACAGCCTCTTGCTAGGTGCTCACTTCAATTAAAGGGGAACTACACCCATAAACACAGCTAAACAACAGCCTCTTGCTAGGTGCTCACTTCAATTAAAGGGGAACTACACCCAAAAATCTAAATTTCTCAGATTTTTCCCCAGACCTCAAAAGTGGTCTCCTGATGTGGTTTAAGGATTGCTGTGGACTTCCAATGTTGTTGTTTTTCTATAAAAAAAATATGTGATATTGAGTGCGAAAACCTGAAAGAAAAAGGGAAAAAACTGAAACCTGGAAAAACAAAACCCTTCATTAATCTTTTAAGATAATGTGGCCTATTTACAGCGCCTTCGGAAAGTATTCAGACCCCTTGATTTTTTCCACATTTTGTTACGTCACAGCCTTATTCTAAAATAGATTAAATAAATAAAAATCCTCAGCAATCTACACACAATACCCCATAATGACAAAGCGAAAACAGGTTTTTAGAAATGTTTGCAAATTCATTAAAAAATGTTAACAGAAATACCTTATTTACATAAGTATTCAGACCCTTTGCTATGAGACTCGAAATTGAGCTCAGGTGCATCCTGTTTCCATTGATCATCCTTGAGGTGTTTCTACAACTTGATTGGAGTCCACATGTGGTAAATTCAATTGATTGGACATTGATTTGGAAAGGAAGGCACCACACCTGTCTATATAAGGGCCCACAGTTGACAGTGC
Source organism: Coregonus suidteri (assembly GCA_036851935.1). NCBI lineage: Eukaryota > Metazoa > Chordata > Actinopteri > Salmoniformes > Salmonidae > Coregonus > Coregonus suidteri. The sequence goes on along the minus strand of CM072232.1, from coordinate 54,379,833 downwards.
ATGTCAGAGCAAAAACCAAGCCATGAGGTCAAAGGAATTGTCCGTAGAGCTCCGAGACAGGATTGTGTTGAGGCACAGATCTGGGGAAGGGTACCAAAACATTTCTGCAGCATTGAAGGTCCCCAAGAACACAGTGGCCTCCATCATTCTTAAATGGAAGAAGTTTGGAACCACCAAGACTCTTCCTAGAGCTGGGCCGCCGGCCAAACTGAGCAACCGGGGGAGAAGGGCCTTGGTCAGGGAGGTGACCAAGAACCCGATGGTCACTCTGACAGAGCTCGGGGGAGAAGGGCCTTGGTCAGGGAGGTGACCAAGAACCCGACGGTCACTCTGACAGAGCTCCAGAGTTCCTCTGAGGAAGGAACATGATGTGGATATATTGAAGCAACATCTCAAGACATCAGTCAGGAAGTTAAAGCTTGGTCGCAAATGGGTCTTCCAAATGAACAGTGACCCCAAGTATACTTCCAAAGTTGTGGCAAAATGGCTTAAGGACAACAAAGTCAAGGTATTGGAGTGGTCATCACAAAGCCCTGAACTCAATCCTATAGAACATTTGTGGGCAGAACTGAAAAAGCGTGTGCGAGCAAGGAGGCTTTACTACTTGTATTTGGCTGACTACTCAATGTACTTGTGGAAAACACTGCACACAGACAGTTTAAACACACGTCAAGGAGGATCCACCACAGCAAACCGCCTGCCTCCACAGACAGTTTAAACACACGTCAAGGAGGATCCACCACAGCAAACCGCCTGCCTCCACAGACAGACTTTTAAACACACGTCAAGGAGGATCCACCACAGCAAACCCTGCCTGCCTCCACACAGACAGTTTTAAACACACGTCAAGGAGGATCCACCACAGCAAACCGCCTGCCTCCACAGACAGTTTAAACACACGTCAAGGAGGATCCACCACAGCAAACCGCCTGCCTCCACAGACAGTTTAAACACACGTCAAGGAGGATCCACCACAGCAAACCGCCTGCCTCCACAGACAGTTTAAACACACAAGTCAAGGATCCACCACAGCAAAACCGCCTGCCTCCACAGACAGTTTTTAAACACACGTCAAGGAGGATCCACCACAGCAAACCGCCTGCCTCCACAGACAGTTTTAAACACACACGTCAAGGAGGATCCACCACAGCAAACCGCCTGCCTCCACACAGACAGTTAAAAACACACGTCAAGGAGGATCCACCACAGCAAACCGCCTGCCTCCACAGACAGTTTAAACACACGTCAAGGAGGATCCACCACAGCAAACCGCCTGCCTCCACACAGACAGTTTAAACACACGTCAAGGAGGATCCACCACAGCAAACCGCCTGCCTCCACAGACAGTTTAAACACACGTCAAGGAGGATCCACCACAGCAAACCGCCTGCCTCCACAGACAGTTTAAACACACGTCAAGGAGGATCCACCACAGCAAACCGCCTGCCTCCACACACGGAGAAAGACAAACATATTGTATACTGTTTATACACTAGGACATGATGCACCACTGATGCACAGCACACAACACAGACAGTCTGAGAAGAGCCTCAAGCTGACAGACAGACAGACTGACAGTCTGAGAAGAGCCTCTAGCTGACAGACTGACAGACTGACAGTCTGAGAAGAGCCTCAAGCTGACAGACAGACAGACTGACAGTCTGAGAAGAGCCTCTAGCTGACAGACAGACAGACTGACAGTCTGAGAAGAGCCTCAAGCTGACAGACAGACAGACAGACTGACAGTCTGAGAAGAGCCTCAAGCTGACAGACAGACAGACTGACAGTCTGAGAAGAGCCTCAAGCTGACAGACAGACAGACAGACTGACAGTCTGAGAAGAGCCTCAAGCTGACAGACAGACAGACAGACTGACAGTCTGAGAAGAGCCTCAAGCTGACAGACAGACAGACTGACAGTCTGAGAAGAGCCTCTAGCTGACAGACAGACAGACTGACAGTCTGAGAAGAGCCTCAAGCTGACAGACAGACAGACAGACTGACAGTCTGAGAGAGCCTCAAGCTGACAGACAGACAGACAGACTGACAGTCTGAGAAGAGCCTCAAGCTGACAGACAGACAGACAGTCTGAGAAGAGCCTCTAGCTGACAGACAGACAGACTGACAGTCTGAGAAGAGCCTCAAGCTGACAGACAGACAGACTGACAGTCTGAGAAGAGCCTCAAGACAGACAGACAGACTGACAGACAGTCTGAGAAGAGCCTCAAGCTGACAGACAGACAGACAGACTGACAGTCTGAGAAGAGCCTCAAGCTGACAGACAGACAGACTGACAGTCTGAGAAGAGCCTCAAGCTGACAGACAGACAGACAGACAGACAGTCTGAGAAGTGCCCCAAGCTGATAGACAGACAGACTGACAGACTGACAGTCTGAGAAGAGCCTCAAGCTGACAGACAGACAGACTGACAGTCTGAGAAGTGCCCCAAGCTGACAGACAGACAGACAGACAGTCTGAGAAGAGCCTCAAGCTGACAGACAGACAGACAGACAGTCTGAGAAGAGCCTCAAGCTGACAGACAGACAGACAGACTGACAGTCTGAGAAGAGCCTCAAGCTGACAGACAGACAGACTGACAGTCTGAGAAGAGCCTCAAGCTGACAGACAGACAGACAGACAGACAGTCTGAGAAGTGCCCCAAGCTGATAGACAGACAGACTGACAGACTGACAGTCTGAGAAGAGCCTCAAGCTGACAGACAGACAGACAGACTGACAGTCTGAGAAGAGCCTCTAGCTGACAGACAGACAGACTGACAGTCTGAGAAGAGCCTCAAGCTGACAGACAGTCTGAGAAGTGCCCCAAGCTGATAGACAGACAGACAGACAGACTGACAGTCTGAGAAGAGCCTCAAGCTGACAGACAGACAGACAGACAGACTGACAGTCTAAGAAGAGCCCCAAGCTGACAGACAGACAGACAGACAGACTGACAGTCTGAGAAGAGCCTCAAGCTGACAGACAGACAGACTGACAGACTGACAGTCTGAGAAGAGCCTCAAGCTGACAGACAGACAGACTGACAGTCTGAGAAGAGCCTCAAGCTGACAGACAGACAGACAGACAGACTGACAGTCTGAGAAGAGCCTCAAGCTGACAGACAGACAGACTGACAGACTGACAGTCTGAGAAGAGCCTCAAGCTGACAGACAGACAGACAGACTGACAGTCTGAGAAGTGCCCCAAGCTGACAGACAGACAGACAGACAGACTGACAGTCTGAGAAGAGCCTCAAGCTGACAGACAGACAGACAGACAGACAGACTGACAGTCTGAGAAGAGCCTCAAGCTGACAGACAGACAGACAGACAGTCTGAGACAGCTCTAAGCCTCCCATGGTCAGGAAACATGTCTGAGACCTGCAGACTTTTAGCTCAGCGGGCTAAACAGTCCCAACAGCAGCCCAGGATGAATCCGAGCTGGTTCCTCACACAGCAACCAGAACACAACCAAACACGGGGTGCTAGTCACATGCAGGTCAACCACACACACACACACAGGCCCCACCCACCAAACTCAGGAGTATCTCTCTGTAGTTCCTCCAGCAGCATCACCTTCTTCCTGACGATGCAGCCGTAGCGTTGGCCTACACCACACAATACAATTAGCAATACAGCTAACACAGTAGGGTGTGTATCTCTGTGTGCGGCGTGTCTCACCCTCCTCCAGCCCCTCCACAGTAGGGTGTGTATCTCTGTGTGCGTGGCGTGTCTCACCCTCCTCCAGCCCCTCCACAGTAGGGTGTGTATCTCTGTGTGCGTGGTGTGTCTAACACAGTAGGGTGTGTATATCTGTGTGCGTGGTGTGTCTAACACAGTAGGGTGTGTATATCTGTGTGCGTGGCGTGTCTCACCCTCCTCCAGACCCTCCACAGTAGGGTGTGTATATCTGTGTGCGTGGTGTGTCTCACCCTCCTCCAGCCCCTCCACAGTAGGGTGTGTATCTCTGTGTGTGTGGGCGTGTCTCTCACCCTCCTCCAGCCCCTCCACAGTAGGGTGTGTATCTCTGTGTGTGTGGCGTGTCTCACCCTCCTCCAGACCCTCCACAGTAGGGTGTGTATCTCTGTGTGCGTGGCGTGTCTCACCCTCCTCCAGCCCCTCCACAGTAGGGTGTGTGTATCTCTGTGTGTGTGGCGTGTCTCACCCTCCTCCAGCCCCTCCACAGTAGGGTGTGTATCTCTGTGTGCGTGGCGTGTCTCACCCTCCCCCAGACCCTCCACAGTAGGGTGTGTATCTCTGTGTGTGTGTGGCGTGTCTCACCCTCCTCCAGCCCCTCCACAGTAGGGTGTGTATCTGTGTGTGTGGCGTGTCTCACCCTCCTCCAGCCCCTCCACAGTAGGGTGTGTATCTCTGTGTGTGTGGCGTGTCTCACCCTCCTCCAGCCCCTCCACAGTAGGGTGTGTATCTCTGTGTGCGTGGCGTGTGTCTCACCCTCCTCCAGACCCTCCACAGTAGGGTGTGTATCTCTGTGTGTGTGGTGTGTCTCACCCTCCTCCAGCCCCTCCACAGTAGGGTGTGTATCTCTGTGTGTGTGGCGTGTCTCACCCTCCTCCAGCCCCTCCACAGTAGGGTGTGTATCTCTGTGTGTGTGGCGTGTCTAACACAGTAGGGTGTGTATCTCTGTGTGTGGCGTGTCTCACCCTCCTCCAGCCCCTCCACAGTAGGGTGTGTATCTCTGTGTGTGTGGCGTGTCTCACCCTCCTCCAGCCCCTCCACAGTAGGGTGTGTATCTCTGTGTGTGTGGCGTGTCTCACCCTCCTCCAGCCCCTCCACAGTAGGGTGTGTATCTCTGTGTGTGTGTGGCGTGTCTCACCCTCCCCAGACCCTCCACAGTAGGGTGTGTATCTCTGTGTGTGCGTGGCGTGTCTCACCCTCCCCCAGACCCTCCACAGTAGGGTGTGTATCTCTGTGTGTGTGGCGTGTCTCACCCTCCTCCAGCCCCTCCACAGTAGGGTGTGTATCTCTGTGTGTGTGGCGTGTCTCACCCTCCTCCAGCCCCTCCACAGTAGGGTGTGTATATCTCTGTGTGTGTGGCGTGTCTCACCCTCCTCCAGCCCCTCCACAGTAGGGTGTGTATCTCTGTGTGTGTGGCGTGTCTCACCCTCCCCCAGACCCTCCACAGTAGGGTGTGTATCTCTGTGTGTGTGGCGTGTCTCACCCTCCTCCAGCCCCTCCACAGTAGGGTGTGTATCTCTGTGTGCGTGGCGTGTCTCACCCTCCTCCAGCCCCTCCACAGTAGGGTGTGTATCTCTGTGTGTGTGGCGTGTCTCACCCTCCTCCAGACCCTCCACAGTAGGGTGTGTATCTCTGTGTGTGTGTGGCGTGTCTCACCCTCCTCCAGACCCTCCACAGTAGGGTGTGTATCTCTGTGTGCGTGGCGTGTCTAACACAGTAGGGTGTGTATCTCTGTGTGCGTGGCGTGTCTAACACAGTAGGGTGTGTATCTCTGTGTGCGTGGCGTGTCTCACCCTCCTCCAGCCCCTCCACAGTAGGGTGTGTATCTCTGTGTGCGTGGCGTGTCTCACCCTCCTCCAGCCCCTCCACAGTAGGGTGTGTATCTCTGTGTGCGTGGCGTGTCTAACACAGTAGGGTGTGTATCTCTGTGTGCGTGGCGTGTCTCACCCTCCTCCAGCCCCTCCGCACTGTGTAGTCGGATGATGTCTCCCTTGTGGAAGCTGAGCAGAGTTCTGTCTTCTGTGATGTAGTTCCTCACTGCTACCACGTACTCCGAGTCCTGGAGAAACACCCTTTTGCTCGTCAAAATCAATTTGCGGCGCAGGAAAAAAGTCGATCCAAAATAGGTCCATTATATAATGAATCATTTCTACATACCTTTCTAGCAGGTTTTAGATGTTCAAGTGTAGCCTGGAGTTGTTTTTTAATCGCAAATAATCACTACTCTAACCTGTCTCACCCTCTAACCTGTCTCACCCCTTAACCTGTCTCACCCTCTAGCCTGTCTCACCCTCTAACCTGTCTCACCCTCTAACCTGTCTCACCATCTAACCTGTCTCACCCTCTAACCTGTCTCCCCCTCTAGCCTGTCTCACCCTCTAACCTGTCTCACCCTCTAACCTGTCTCCCCCTCTAGCCTGTCTCACCCTCTAACCTGTCTCACCCTATAACCTGTCTCCCCCTCTAGCCTGTCTCACCCTCTAACCTGTCTCCCCCTCTAGCCTGTCTCACCCTCTAGCCTGTCTCCCCCTCTAGCCTGTCTCACCCTCTAACCTGTCTCCCCCTCTAGCCTGTCTCACCCTCTAACCTGTCTCACCCTATAACCTGTCTCCCCCTCTAGCCTGTCTCACCCTCTAACCTGTCTCACCCTCTAACCTGTCTCACCCTCTAACCTGTCTCACCCTCTAGCCTGTCTCACCCTCTAGCCTGTCTCACCCTCTAACCTGTCTCACCCCTATAACCTGTCTCACCCTCTAACCTGTCTCACCCCTCCAACCTGTCTCACCCTCTAGCCTGTCTCACCCCTCTAACCTGTCTCACCCTCTAGCCCTGTCTCACCCTCTAGCCTGTCTCACCCCTCTAACCTGTCTCACTCTCTAACCTGTCTCACTCTCTAGCCTGTCTCACCCCCTAACCTGTCTCACCCTCTAGCCTGTCTCACCCTCTAACCTGTCTCACCCCTCCAACCTGTCTCACCCTCTAGCCTGTCTCACCCCTCTAACCTGTCTCACCCTCTAGCCTGTCTCACCCTCTAGCCTGTCTCACCCCTCTAACCTGTCTCACTCTCTAACCTGTCTCACTCTCTAGCCTGTCTCACCCCCTAACCTGTCTCACCCTCTAGCCTGTTTCACCCTCTAGCCTGTTTCACCCCTCCAACCTGTCTCACCCCTCTAGCCTGTCTCACCCCTCTAACCTGTCTCACTCTCTAACCTGTCTCACTCTCTAGCCTGTCTCACCCCCTAACCTGTCTCACCCTCTAGCCTGTCTCACCCCCTAACCTGTCTCACTCTCTAACCTGTCTCACTCTCTAACCTGTCTCACCCTCTAGCCTGTCTCATCCTCTAACCTGTCTCACCCTCTAGCCTGGCTCACCCTCTAGCCTGTCTCACCCTCTAGCCTGTCTCACCCTCTAACCCGTCTCACCCTCTAGCCTGTCTCACCCTCTAACCCGTCTCACCCTCTAACCCGTCTCACCCTCTAACCTGCCTCACCCTCTAACCTGTCTCACCCTCTAGCCTGTCTCACCCTCTAGCCTGTCTCACCCCTCTAACCTGTCTCACCCTCTAGCCTGTCTCACCCTCTAGCCTGTCTCACCCTCTAGCCTGTCTCACCCCTCTAAACCCTCTAACCTGTCTCACCCTCTAGCCTGTCTCACCCTCTAGCCTGTCTCACCCTCTAGCCTGTCTCACCCTCTAACCTGTCTCACCCTCTAACCTGTCTCACCCTCTAGCCTGTCTCACCCTCTAACCCGTCTCACCCCTCTAGCCTGTCTCACCCTCTAACCCGTCTCACCCTCTAACCTGCCTCACCCTCTAACCTGTCTCACCCCTCTAACCTGTCTCACCCTCTAGCCTGTCTCACCCTCTAGCCTGTCTCACCCCTCTAACCTGTCTCACCCTCTAGCCTGTCTCACCCTCTAGCCTGTCTCACCCCTCCAACCTGTCTCACCCTCTAGCCTGTCTCACCCCTCTAACCTGTCTCACTCTCTAACCTGTCTCACTCTCTAGCCTGTCTCACCCCCTAACCTGTCTCACCCTCTAGCCTGTCTCACCCTCTAACCTGTCTCACCCTCTAACCTGTCTCACCCTCTAGCCTGTCTCACCCTCTAACCTGTCTCACCCTCTAGCCCTGTCTCACCCTCTAACCTGTCTCACCCTCTAACCTGTCTCACCCTCTAACCCGTCTCACCCTCTAGCCTGTCTCACCCTCTAACCTGTCTCACCCTCTAGCCTGTCTCACCCTCTAGCCTGTCTCACCCTCTAACCTGTCTCACCCTCTAACCTGTCTCACCCTCTAGCCTGTCTCACCCTCTAACCTGTCTCACCCTCTAACCTGTCTCACCCTCTAGCCTGTCTCACCCCTCTAACCTGTCTCACTCTCTAACCTGTCTCACTCTCTAGCCTGTCTCACCCCCTAACCTGTCAAACCCTCTAGCCTGTCTCACCCTCTAACCTGTCTCACCCTCTAGCCCGTCTCACCCTCTAACCTGTCTCACCCTCCAACCTGTCTCACCCTCTAACCCGTCTCACCCCTCTAGCCTGTCTCACCCTCTAGCCTGTCTCACCCTCTAACCTGTCTCACCCTCTAACCTGTCTCACCCTCTAACCCGTCTCACCCCTCTAACCCGTCTCACACCCTCTAGCCTGTCTCACCCTCTAACCTGTCTCACCCTCTAGCCTGTCTCACCCTCTAACCCGTCTCACCCCTCTAACCCGTCTCACCCTCTAGCCTGTCTCACCCTCTAGCCCGTCTCACCCTCCAACCTGTCTCACCTTCTTCAGTTCTGTGATGAAGTAGTCCACCATGTGTTTGACCTGTGGTGCCTTGGCGGAGAACAGAATCAGCTTCTCATTGGTCAGGTTAAACTCCAACATGTTCTTAGATGGAATGGACACAAACAGGATGTCCGCGTAACTACGGAAACACACACAGAAAGTCAAATAAGATTGTACAGTGTGTGTGTGTGTGTGTGTGTGTGTATGTATGTGTGTGTGTGTGTGTGTGTGTATGTGTGTGTGTGTGTGTGTGTGTATGTGTGTGTATGTGTGCGTGTGTGTGTGTGTGTGTGTGTGTGTATGTGTGTGTGTGTGTGTGTGTATGTGTGTATGTGTGTGTGTGTGTGTGTGTGTATGTGTGTGTGTGTGTGTGTGTGTGTGTGTGTGTGTGTGTGTGTGTGTGTGTGTGTGTACCTGTAAGGACGTAGTACTTTGAAGTAGTCCGGGGCGACAGCACTGCTTCTCACCATCTTCAGCAGCTTGATGCCTCGATGAGACACTGAGACCACCTGTACCCCGGTACCCACACTGCCCTGCAACACACACACACTCTATAAAACACTGAGACCACCTGTACCCCGGTACCCACACTGCCCTGCAACACACACACACACTCTATAAAACACTGAGACCACCTGTACCCCGGTACCCACACTGCCCTGCAACACACACACACTCTATAAAACACTGAGACCACCTGCACCCCGGTACCCACACTGCCCTGCAACACACACACACTCTATAAAACACTGAGACCACCTGTACCCCGGTACCCACACTGCCCTGCAACACACACACACACTATAAAACACTGAAACCACCTGTACCCCAGTACCCACACTGCCCTGCAACACACACACACACTCTATAAAACACTGAGACCACCTGTACCCCGGTACCCCACACTGCCACTGCAACACACACACACTCTATAAAACACTGAGACAACCTGTACCCCGGTACCCACACTGCCCTGCAACACACACCCACACACACTCTATAAAACACTGAGACCACCTGTACCCCGGTACCCACACTGCCCTGCAACACACACACACACACACACTCTATAAAACACTGAGACCACCTGCACCCCGGTACCCACACTGCCCTGCAACACACACACACACACACTCTATAAAACACTGAGACCACCTGTACCCCGGTACCCACACTGCCCTGCAACACACACACACACACACACACTCTATAAAACACTGAGACCACCTGTACCCCGGTACCCACACTGCCCTGCAACACACACACACTCTATAAAACACTGAGACCACCACCTGTACCCCCCCGGTACCCACACTGCCCTGCAACACACACACTCTATAAAAAACACTGAGACCACCTGTACACCCGGTACCCACACTGCCCTGCAACACACACACACTCTATAAAACACTGAGACCACCTGTACCCCGGTACCCACACTGCCCTGCAACACACACACACACTCTATAAAACACTGAGACCACCTGCACCCCGGTACCCACACTGCCCTGCAACACACACACACTCTATAAAACACTGAGACCACCTGTACCCCCGGTACCCACACTGCCTGCAACACACAAAGGCACACACTCTATAAAACACTGAGACCACCTGTACCCCGGTACCCACACTGCCCTGCAACACACACACACTCTATAAAACACTGAGACCACCTGTACCCCGGTACCCACACTGCCCTGCAACACACACACACACACACTCTATAAAACACTGAGACCACCTGCACCCCGGTACCCACACTGCCCTGCAACACACACACACTCTATAAAACACTGAGACCATCTGTACCCCGGTACCCACACTGCCCTGCAACACACACAGGCACACACTCTATAAAACACTGAGACCACCTGTACCCCGGTACCCACACTGCCCTGCAACCCACACACTCTATAAAACACTGAGACCACCTGTACCCCGGTACCCACACTGCCCTGCAACACACACACACTCTATAAAACACTGAGACCACCTGCACCCCGGTACCCACACTGCCTGCAACACACACACACTCTATAAAACACTGAGACCACCTGCACCCCGGTACCCACACTGCCCTGCAACACACACACACTCTATAAAACACTGAGACCACCTGTACCCCGGTACCCCACACTGCCCTGCAACACACACACACACTCTATAAAACACTGAGACCACCTGTACCCCGGTACCCACACTGCCCTGCAACACACACAGGCACACACTCTATAAAACACTGAGACCACCTGTACCCCAGTACCCACACTGCCCTGCAACACACACAGGCACACACTCTATAAAACACTGAGACCACCTGTACCCCGGTACCCACACTGCCCTGCAACACACACAGGCACACACTCTATAAAACACTGAGACCACCTGTACCCCGGTACCCACACTGCCCTGCAACACACACACACACACACTCTATAAAACACTGAGACCACCTGCACCCCGGTACCCACACTGCCCTGCAACACACACACACTCTATAAAACACTGAGACCACCTGCACCCCGGTACCCACACTGCCCTGCAACACACACACACACACTATAAAACACTGAGACCACCTGTACCCCCCGGTACCCCACACTGCCCTGCAACACACACACACACACACACTCTATAAAACACTGAGACCACCTGTACCCCGGTACCCACACTGCCCTGCAACACAAACACACTATAAAACACTGAGACCACCTGTACCCCGGTACCCACACTGCCCTGCAACACAAACACACTATAAAACACTGAGACCACCTGTACCCCGGTACCCACACTGCCCTGCAACACACACACACTCTATAAAACACTGAGACCACCTGTACCCCCGGTACCCACACTGCCCTGCAACACACACACACTCTATAAAAACACTGAGACCACCTGTACCCCGGTACCCACACTGCCCTGCAACACACACACACACACTATAAAACACTGAGACCACCTGTACCCCGGTACCCACACTGCCCCCTGCAACACACACACACACACACTCTATAAAACACTGAGACCACCTGTACCCCGGTACCCACACTGCCCTGCAACACAAACACACTATAAAACACTGAGACCACCTGTACCCCGGTACCCACACTGCCCTGCAACACACACAGGACACACACACTCTATAAAACACTGAGACCACCTGTACCCCGGTACCCACACTGCCCTGCAACACAAACACACACTCTCTATAAAACACTGAGACCACCTGCACCCCGGTACCCCACACTGCCCTGCACAACAACACACACACACTCTATAAAACACTGAGACCCACCTGCACCCGGTACCCCACACTGCCCTGCAACACACACACACTCTATAAAACACTGAGACCATCTGTACCCCCCGGTACCCACACTGCCCTGCAACACACACACACACTCTATAAAACACTGAGACCACCTGCACCCCGGTACCCACACTGCCCTGCAACACACACACACTCTATAAAACACTGAGACCATCTGTACCCCGGTACCCACACTGCCCTGCAACACACACACACTCTATAACACACTGAGACCACCTGTACCCCAGTACCCACACTGCCCTGCAACACACACACACACTATAAAACACTGAGACCACCTGTACCCCGGTACCCACACTGCCCTGCAACACACACACACTCTATAAAACACTGAGACCACCTGCACCCCGGTACCCACACTGCCCTGCAACACACACACACACTATAAAACACTGAGACCACCTGTACCCCGGTACCCACACTGCCCTGCAACACACACACACACTCTATAAAACACTGAGACCACCTGTGTACCCGGTACCCACACTGCCCTGCAACACACACACTCTATAAAACACTGAGACCACCTGCACCCCGGTACCCACACTGCCCTGCAACACACACACACACTATAAAACACTGAGACCACCTGTACCCCGGTACCCACACTGCCCTGCAAACACACACAGGCACACACTCTATAAAACACTGAGACCACCTGTACCCCGGTACCCCACACTGCCCTGCAACACACACAGGCACACACTCTATAAAACACTGAGACCACCTGTACCCCGGTACCCACACTGCCCTGCAACACACACAGGCACACACTCTATAAAACACTGAGACCACCTGTACCCCGGTACCCACACTGCCCTGCAACACACACAGGCACACACTCTATAAAACACTGAGACCACCTGTACCCCGGTACCCACACTGCCCTGCAACACACACACACTCTATAAAACACTGAGACCACCTGTACCCCGGTACCCACACACAGCATTGTAGCGACCTTAACCCAACAAGAGGTTTGGATGTCTTGGCGTAATGTGTTGTGTTGACAGACACTGGACCCGGGTTGGGAGTCCTGGTTGGATTAGCTACAGTATATAGACACACACACACACACACACTCACACACACTCACACACACACACTCACACACACTCACACACACACTCGCACACACTCACACACACTCACACACACTCACACACACACTCACACACACTCACACACACACACACACACACACTCACACACACTCACACACACACTCACACACACTCACACACACTCACACTCACTCACACACACACACACACTCACACACACTCACACACACACACACACACTCACACACACTCACACACACACTCTCACACACACACTCACACACACTCACACACACACTCACACACACTCACACACACTCACACACACACTCACACACACTCACACACACACACACACACACACTCACACACACACTCACACACACTCTCACACACACACACACTCACACACACACACACACTCACACACACTCACACACACACACACACACTCACACACTCACACACTCACACACACTCACACACACTCACACACACTCACACACACACTCACACACACTCACACACACACACTCATACTCACACACACTCACACACACTCACACACACACTCACACACACTCACACACACTCACACACACTCACCGAGGCAGGGAAGAGTCGTGAGAAGTAGATTTCCCAGGAGTCTCTGGCCGTTGTCACGATGTTCTTCTTCACCCTCTCATCCTGTGTGTCTCCACCCTGGCCCACCTGGTGCTCCTCTACACACAGACACACACAGGGTGACCACGCTTCTAATAGTTTCTGATGTTTCATGGTGGTTTGAGATGTTTCCTGATGTGTTATGATGTTTTGTGGTGTTGTGTGGTGTTTTGTTTTGCGTTTCGTGCTGTTTTGTGGCGCTTTGATGGTGTTTCGTGGTGGTTTCTAGTGGTTTGATGGTGGTTTGATGGTGTTTTGTGGTGGTTTCTAGTGGTTTGATGGTGGTTTGTGGTGGTTTGATGGTGTTTAGTGGTGGTTTCTAGTGGTTTGATGGTGGTTTGTGGTGGTTTGTTGGTGTTTCGTGGTGGTTTCTAGTGGTTTGATGGTGGTTTGTGGTGGTTTGATGGTGGTTTGTGGTGGTTTGATTGTGTTTTGTGGTGGTTTCTAGTGGTTTGATGGTGTTTTGTGGTGGTTTGATGGTGTTTTGTGGTGGTTTCTAGTGGTTTGTAGTGGTTTGATGGTGTTTTGCGGATTGCGGTGTTTCGTGGTGGGTTGTGATGTTTCGTGATGTTATATTGTGATGTTTTGTGGTGGTTTGAGGGGTTTTGTGGTGGTTTGTGGTGTTATGTGGTGGTTCTAATGGTTGCTGGTGTTTGGTACCAAACAGAGCCTTCATCTTGGCCCTCTCCTCCTGAGTGATACGGATGCAGGCCTCTGAGAAGGTGTCATGGACTATCTGTCGGAACAGCAGCTCCAGCAGCAGAGGAGTGTTGAAGTTGTCTTTAGGATAGAACACCTACAACAGAGAACAGAGAACACCTACAACAGAGAACATAGAACACCTACAACAGAGAACAGAGAACACCTACAACAGAGAACACCTACAACAGAGAACACCTACAACAGAGAACACCTACAACAGAGAACACCTACAACAGAGAACACCTACAACAGAGAACAGAGAACACCTACAACAGAGAACAGAGAACACCTACAACAGAGAACAGAGAACACCTACAACAGAGAACAGAGAACACCTACAACAGAGAACATAGAACACCTACAACAGAGAACAGAGAACACCTACAACAGAGAACAGAGAACACCTACAACAGAGAACACCTACAACAGAGAACAGAGAACACCTACAACAGAGAACAGAGAACACCTACAACAGAGAACAGAGAACACCTACAACAGAGAACAGAGAACACCTACAACAGAGAACAGAGAACACCTACAACAGAGAACAGAGAACACCTACAACAGAGAACAGAGAACACCTACAACAGAGAACAGAGAACAACCTACAAACAGAGAACAGAGAACACCTACAACAGAGAACAGAGAACACCTACAACAGAGAACAGAGAACAGA
>CM072232.1:54300973-54355973 GCA_036851935.1 Coregonus suidteri | reverse complement strand
CCCCCCCACCCCTAGAGTTAACCCCCCCCCCCCCCCCCCTAGAGTTAACACCCCCTCCCCCCCCTAGAGTTAACACCCTCTCCCCATCACACCCCTAGAGTTAACACCCCCCCCCCTTGAGTCAACACCCCCCCCCCCCTAGAGTTAAACACCCTCTCCCCATCACACCCCTAGAGTTAACACCCTCTCCCCATCACACCCCTAGATGGTGGAACAACCTTCCCCCTAATGTCAGGACAGCGGAGTCCCTCCCCATCACCATAGTGAAAGGTTAAAAACCATAGAAGCAACACCAGGTATAGAGGCCATAGACCAGAGGATAGAGGTTATAGTCAGTGATCATTACTCACTGTTCAAGATAGATATATATACACCAGATCATACTCACTCCTCCAGAGAGATATAGATCTATATACACCAGATCATACTCACTCCTCCAGATAGATCTATATACACCAGATCATACTCACTGTTCCAGATAGATATAGATCTATATACACCAGATCATACTCACTCCGCCAGATAGATATAGATCTATATACACCAGATCATACTCACTCCTCCAGATAGATATAGATCTATATACACCAGATCATACTCACTCCTCCAGATAGATCTATATACACCAGATCATACTCACTGTTCCAGATAGATATAGATATATATACACCAGATCATACTCACTCCTCCAGATAGATATAGATCTATATACACCAGATCATACTCACTCCTCCAGATAGATATAGATCTATATACACCAGATCATACTCACTCCTCCAGATAGATATAGATCTATATACACCAGATCATACTCACTCCTCCAGATAGATATAGATATATATACACCAGATCATACTCACTCCTCCAGATAGATATAGATATATATACACCAGATCATACTCACTCCTCCAGATAGATATAGATCTATATACACCAGATCATACTCACTCCTCCAGATAGATCTCCACGTATTTCCCGAAGCGACTGGAGTTGTCGTTGCGAACTGTTTTGGCATTTCCAAATGATTCCAGAAGAGGAGCCGCCTCAAGAATCTGGCAACGTATTAAATAAAACATCATAATGGAAATACCAGCAGGTAGAACATGCAGACAGGGTAGCTAGCTCCTCTTCAGAACACAGCAGGTAGAACATGCAGACAGGGTAGCTAGGAACACAGCAGGTAGAACATGCAGACAGGGTAGCTAGCTGCTCTTCAGAACACAGCAGGTAGAACATGCAGACAGGGTAGCTAGGAACACAGCAGGTAGAACATGCAGACAGGGTAGCTAGGAACACAGCAGGTAGAACATGCAGACAGGGTAGCTAGCTCCTCTTCAGAACACAGCAGGTAGAACATGCAGACAGGGTAGCTAGCTGCTCTTCAGAACACAGCAGGTAGAACATGCAGACAGGGTAGCTAGCTGCTCTTCAGAACACAGCAGGTAGAACATGCAGACAGGGTAGCTAGGAACACAGCAGGTAGAACATGCAGACAGGGTAGCTAGCTCCTCTTCAGAACACAGCAGGTAGAACATGCAGACAGGGTAGCTAGCTCCTCTTCAGAACACAGCAGGTAGAACATGCAGACAGGGTAGCTAGCTGCTCTTCAGAACACAGCAGGTAGAACATGCAGACAGGGTAGCTAGGAACACAGCAGGTAGAACATGCAGACAGGGTAGCTAGCTGCTCTTCAGAACACAGCAGGTAGAACATGCAGACAGGGTAGCTAGCTGCTCTTCAGAACACAGCAGGTAGAACATGCAGACAGGGTAGCTAGGAACACAGCAGGTAGAACATGCAGACAGGGTAGCTAGCTGCTCTTCAGAACACAGCAGGTAGAACATGCAGACAGGGTAGCTAGCTGCTCTTCAGAACACAGCAGGTAGAACATGCAGACAGGGTAGCTAGGAACACAGCAGGTAGAACATGCAGACAGGGTAGCTAGCTGCTCTTCAGAACACAGCAGGTAGAACATGCAGACAGGGTAGCTAGGAACACAGCAGGTAGAACATGCAGACAGGGTAGCTAGCTGCTCTTCAGAACACAGCAGGTAGAACATGCAGACAGGGTAGCTAGCTCCTCTTCAGAACACAGCAGGTAGAACATGCAGACAGGGTAGCTAGGAACACAGCAGGTAGAACATGCTGACAGGGTAGCTAGGAACACAGCAGGTAGAAACATGCAGACAGGGTAGCTAGCTCCTCTTCAGAACACAGCAGGTAGAACATGCAGACAGGGTAGCTAGCTGCTCTTCAGAACACAGCAGGTAGAACATGCAGACAGGGTAGCTAGCTGCTCTTCAGAACACAGCAGGTAGAACATGCAGACAGGGTAGCTAGGAACACAGCAGGTAGAACATGCAGAGAGGGTAGCTAGCTCCTCTTCAGAACACAGCAGGTAGAACATGCAGACAGGGTAGCTAGCTGCTCTTCAGAACACAGCAGGTAGAACATGCAGACAGGGTAGCTAGCTGCTCTTCAGAACACAGCAGGTAGAACATGCAGACAGGGTAGCTAGCTCCTCTTCAGAACACAGCAGGTAGAACATGCAGACAGGGTAGCTAGGAACACAGCAGGTAGAACATGCAGACAGGGTAGCTAGCTCCTCTTCAGAACACAGCAGGTAGAACATGCAGACAGGGTAGCTAGGAACACAGCAGGTAGAACATGCAGACAGGGTAGCTAGCTCCTCTTCAGAACACAGCAGGTAGAACATGCAGACAGGGTAGCTAGCTGCTCTTCAGAACACAGCAGGTCGAACATGCAGACAGGGTAGCTAGGAACACAGCAGGTAGAACATGCAGACAGGGTAGCTAGCTACTCTTCAGAACACAGCAGGTAGAACATGCAGACAGGGTAGCTAGCTGCTCTTCAGAACACAGCAGGTAGAACATGCAGACAGGGTAGCTAGCTGCTCTTCAGAACACAGCAGGTAGAACATGCAGACAGGGTAGCTAGCTCCTCTTCAGAACACAGCAGGTAGAACATGCAGACAGGGTAGCTAGGAACACAGCAGGTAGAACATGCAGACAGGGTAGCTAGCTGCTCTTCAGAACACAGCAGGTAGAACATGCAGACAGGGTAGCTAGCTCCTCTTCAGAACACAGCAGGTAGAACATGCAGACAGGGTAGCTAGCTCCTCTTCAGAACACAGCAGGTAGAACATGCAGACAGGGTAGCTAGGAACACAGCAGGTAGAACATGCAGACAGGGTAGCTAGCTGCTCTTCAGAACACAGCAGGTAGAACATGCAGACAGGGTAGCTAGCTGCTCTTCAGAACACAGCAGGTAGAACATGCAGACAGGGTAGCTAGGAACACAGCAGGTAGAACATGCAGACAGGGTAGCTAGGAACACAGCAGGTAGAACATGCAGACAGGGTAGCTAGCTCCTCTTCAGAACACAGCAGGCAGAACATGCAGACAGGGTAGCTAGCTCCTCTTCAGAACACAGCAGGTAGAACATGCAGACAGGGTAGCTAGGAACACAGCAGGCAGAACATGCAGACAGAGTAGCTAGCTCCTCTTCAGAACACAGCAGGTAGAACATGCAGACAGGGTAGCTAGCTGCTCTTCAGAACACAGCAGGTAGAACATGCAGACAGGGTAGCTAGCTGCTCTTCAGAACACAGCAGGTAGAACATGCAGACAGGGTAGCTAGGAACACAGCAGGTAGAACATGCAGACAGGGTAGCTAGCTCCTCTTCAGAACACAGCAGGTAGAACATGCAGACAGGGTAGCTAGGAACACAGCAGGTAGAACATGCAGACAGGGTAGCTAGCTCCTCTTCAGAAACACAGCAGGTAGAACATGCAGACAGGGTAGCTAGCTGCTCTTCAGAACACAGCAGGTCGAACATACAGACAGGGTAGCTAGCTGCTCTTCAGAACACAGCAGGTAGAACATGCAGACAGGGTAGCTAGCTGCTCTTCCGAACACAGCAGGTAGAACATGCAGACAGGGTAGCTAGGAACACAGCAGGTAGAACATGCAGATAGGGTAGCTAGCTGCTCTTCAGAACACAGCAGGTAGAACATGCAGACAGGGTAGCTAGCTGCTCTTCAGAACACAGCAGGTAGAACATGCAGACAGGGTAGCTAGCTGCTCTTCAGAACACAGCAGGTAGAACATGCAGACAGGGTAGCTAGGAACACAGCAGGTAGAACATGCAGACAGGGTAGCTAGCTCCTCTTCAGAACACAGCAGGTAGAACATGCAGACAGGGTAGCTAGGAACACAGCAGGTAGAACATGCAGACAGGGTAGCTAGCTGCTCTTCAGAACACAGCAGGTAGAACATGCAGACAGGGTAGCTAGCTCCTCTTCAGAACACAGCAGGTAGAACATGCAGACAGGGTAGCTAGCTCCTCTTCAGAACACAGCAGGTAGAACATGCAGACAGGGTAGCTAGCTGCTCTTCAGAACACAGCAGGTCGAACATACAGACAGGGTAGCTAGCTGCTCTTCAGAACACAGCAGGTAGAACATGCAGACAGGGTAGCTAGCTGCTCTTCCGAACACAGCAGGTAGAACATGCAGACAGGGTAGCTAGGAACACAGCAGGTAGAACATGCAGACAGGGTAGCTAGCTCCTCTTCAGAACACAGCAGGTAGAACATGCAGACAGGGTAGCTAGCTGCTCTTCAGAACACAGCAGGTAGAACATGCAGACAGGGTAGCTAGGAACACAGCAGGTAGAACATGCAGACAGGGTAGCTAGCTGCTCTTCAGAACACAGCAGGCAGAACATGCAGACAGGGTAGCTAGCTGCTCTTTAGAACACAGCAGGTAGAACATGCAGACAGGGTAGCTAGCTGCTCTTCAGAACACAGCAGGTAGAACATGCAGACAGGTTAGCTAGGAACACAGCAGGCAGAACATGCAGACAGGGTAGCTAGCTCCTCTTCAGAACACAGCAGGTAGAACATGCAGACAGGGTAGCTAGCTCCTCTTCAGAACACAGCAGGCAGAACATGCAGACAGGGTAGCTAGCTGCTCTTCAGAACACAGCAGGTAGAACATGCAGACAGGGTAGCTAGCTCCTCTTCAGAACACAGCAAGTAGAACATGCAGACAGGGTAGCTAGGAACACAGCAGGTAGAACATGCAGACAGGGTAGCTAGCTGCTCTTCAGAACACAGCAGGTAGAACATGCAGACAGGGTAGCTAGCTGCTCTTCAGAACACAGCAGGTAGAACATGCAGACAGAACATTACAAAGACACAGCAGAGACACAGTCAGAACAGTCCCAGTTTAAACAGAATGGTAATAGAATGTATTATGATAGTATGGTAATAGAATGTATTATGATAGTATGGTAATAGAATGTATTATGATAGTATGGTAATAGAATGTATTATGATAGTATGGTAATAGAATGTATTATGATGGTATGGTAATAGAATGTATTATGATAGTATGGTAATAGAATGTATTATGATAGTATGGTAATATAATGTATTATGATAGTATGGTAATAGAATGTATTATGATAGTATGGTAATAGAATGTATTATGATAGTATGGTAATAGAATGTATTATGATAGTATGGTAATATAATGTATTATGATTGTATGGTAATAGAATGTATTATGATAGTATGGTAATAGAATGTATTATGATAGTATGGTAATAGAATGTAATATGATAGTATGGTAATAGAATGTATTATGATAGTATGGTAATATAATGTATTATGATAGTATATGGTAATAGAATGTATTATGATTGTATGGTAATATAATGTATTATGATAGTATGGTAATAGAATGTATTATGATAGTTTGGTAATAGAATGTATTATGATAGTATGGTAATAGAATGTATTATGATAGTATGGTAATTGAATGTATTATGATAGTATGGTAATAGAATGTATTATGATTGTATGGTAATATAATGTATTATGATTGTATGGTAATAGAATGTATTATGATAGTATGGTAATAGAATGTATTATGATAGTATGGTAATATAATGTATTATGATAGTATGGTAATAGAATGTATTATGATAGTATGGTAATAGAATGTATTATGATAGTATGGTAATAGAATGTATTATGATAGTATGGTAATAGAATGTATTATGATAGTATGGTAATTGAATGTATTATGATAGTATGGTAATAGAATGTAATATGATAGTATGGTAATAGAATGTATTATGATTGTATGGTAATAGAATGTATTATGATAGTATGGTAATAGAATGTATTATGATAGTATGGTAATAGAATGTATTATGATAGTATGGTAATAGAATGTATTATGATAGTATGGTAATAGAATGTATTATGATTGTATGGTAATAGAATGTATTATGATAGTATGGTAATAGAATGTATTATGATAGTTTGGTAATAGAATGTATTATGATAGTATGGTAATAGAATGTGTTATGATAGTATGGTAATATAATGTATTATGATAGTATGGTAATAGAATGTATTATGATAGTTTGGTAATAGAATGTATTATGATAGTACGCTAATAGAATGTATTATGATAGTATGGTAATAGAATGTATTATGATAGTATGGTAATAGAATGTATTATGATAGTATGCTAATAGAATGTATTATGATAGTATGCTAATAGAATGTATTATGATAGTTTGGTAATAGAATGTATTATGATAGTATGGTAATATAATGTATTATGATAGTATGGTAATAGAATGTATTATGATAGTATGGTAATAGAATGTATTATGATAGTATGGTAATAGAATGTATTATGATAGTTTGGTAATAGAATGTATTATGATAGTATGGTAATAGAATGTATTATGATAGTAGTATGGTAATAGAATGTATTATGATAGTATGGTAATAGAATGTAATATGATAGTATGGTAATAGAATGTAATATGATAGTATGGTAATAGAATGTATTATGATAGTATGGTAATAGAATGTATTATGATAGTATGGTAATAGAATGTATTATGATAGTTTGGTAATAGAATGTATTATGATAGTTTGGTAATAGAATGTATTATGATAGTATGGTAATAGAATGTATTATGATAGTATGGTAATAGAATGTATTATGATAGTATGGTAATAGAATGTAATATGATAGTATGGTAATAGAATGTATTATGATAGTATGGTAATAGAATGTATTATGATAGTATGGTAATAAAATGTATTATGATTGTATGGTAATAGAATGTATTATGATAGTATGGTAATAGAATGTATTATGATAGTATGGTAATAGAATGTATTATGATAGTATGGTAATAGAATGTATTATGATTGTATGGTAATAGAATGTATTATGATAGTATGGTAATAGAATGTATTATGATAGTATGGTAATAGAATGTATTATGATAGTATGGTAATAGAATGTATTATGATTGTATGGTAATAGAATGTATTATGATAGTATGGTAATAGAATGTATTATGATAGTATGGTAATAGAATGTATTATGATAGTATGGTAATAGAATGTATTATGATAGTATGGTAATAGAATGTATTATGATAGTATGGTAATAGAATGTATTATGATAGTTTGGTAATATAATGTATTATGATAGTATGGTAATAGAATTTATTATGATAGTATGGTAATAGAATGTATTATGATAGTATGGTAATAGAATGTAATATGATAGTATGGTAATATAATGTATTATGATAGTATGGTAATAGAATGTATTATGATGGTATGGTAATAGAATGTATTATGATAGTATGGTAATAGAATGTATTATGATAGTATGGTAATAGAATGTATTATGATAGTATGGTAATAGAATGTATTATGATAGTATGGTAATAGAATGTATTATGATAGTATGGTAATAGAATGTATTATGATAGTATGGTAATAGAATGTATTATGATAGTATGGTAATATAATGTATTATGATAGTATGGTAATAGAATGTATTATGATAGTATGGTAATATAATGTATTATGATAGTATGGTAATAGAATGTATTATGATAGTATGGTAATAGAATGTATTATGATAGTATGGTAATAGAATGTATTATGATAGTATGGTAATATAATGTATTATGATAGTATGGTAATAGAATGTATTATGATAGTTTGGTAATAGAATGTATTATGATAGTATGGTAATAGAATGTATTATGATAGTATGGTAATTGGGACACAAACCAAGCTTTACTGAACACAGATACAGACAGACAGAGACATGCAGACAGAGAGACAGACAGACAGACAGACAGACAGACAGACAGACAGACAGACAGACAGACAGACAGACAGACAGACAGACAGACAGACAGACAGACAGACAGACAGAGAGACATGCAGAAACCAACTACCTGAATCTGAGCAGCACAGAGACACAGGGAGACAGACACAGGGAGACAGACACAGGGAGACAGACACAGGGAGACAGACACAGGGAGACAGACACAGGGAGATAGACACAGGGAGACAGACACAGGGAGACAGACACAGGGAGACAGACACAGGGAGACAGACACAGGGAGACAGACACAGGGAGATAGACACAGGGAGATAGACACAGGGAGATAGACACAGGGAGATAGACACAGGGAGACAGACACAGGGAGACAGACACAGGGAGACAGACACAGGGAGACAGACACAGGGAGACAGACACAGGGAGACAGACACAGGGAGACAAGGTTAGGATACAGAAGTGTGTGTGTGTGTGTGTGTGTGTGTGTGTGTGTGTGTGTGTGTGTGTGTGTGTGTGTGTTTACCTGCTGTGTAACGTTGTGTTTGTGGTGTATTGCTGCTAGGTAACGCAGCACCAGTTTAGTGGCCTCAGTCTTCCCTGACCCACTCTCCCCACTGAAACAGAAACCACACACAGACACACACACTGAACTGAATGTCAATATAAACACTAGGTAACACACTGCAGAGGCCTGATCCACTCTCCCCACTGAAACAGAAACCACACACAGACACACACACTGAACTGAATGTCAATATAAACACTAGGTAACACACTGCAGAGGCCTGATCCACTCTCCCCACTGAAACAGAAACCACACACAGACACACACACTGAACGGAATGTCAATATAAACACTAGGTAACACACTGCAGAGGCCTGATCCACTCTCCCCACTGAAACAGAAACCACACACAGACACACACACTGAACGGAATGTCAATATAAACACTAGGTAACACACTGCAGAGGCCTGACCCACTCTCCCCACTGAAACAGAAACCACACACAGACACACACACTGAACTGAATGTCAATATAAACACTAGGTAACACTAACACACCAACACACTGCAGAGGCCTGATCCACTCTCCCCACTGAAACAGAAACCACACACAGACACACACACTGAACTGAATGTCAATATAAACACTAGGTAACACTAACACACCAACACACTGCAGAGGCCTGATCCACTCTCCCCACTGAAACAGAAACCACACACAGACACACACACTGAACGGAATGTCAATATAAACACTAGGTAACACACTGCAGAGGCCTGATCCACTCTCCCCACTGAAACAGAAACCACACACAGACACACACACTGAACTGAATGTCAATATAAACACTAGGTAACACTAACACACCAACACACTGCAGAGGCCTGATCCACTCTCCCCACTGAAACAGAAACCACACACAGACACACACACTGAACGGAATGTCAATATAAACACTAGGTAACACACTGCAGAGGCCTGACCCACTCTCCCCCACTGAAACAGAAACCACACACAGACACACACACTGAACTGAATGTCAATATAAACACTAGGTAACACTAACACACCAACACACTACAGAGGCCTGATCCACTCTCCCCACTGAAACAGAAACCACACACAGACACACACACTGAACTGAATGTCAATATAAACACTAGGTAACACACTGCAGAGGCCTGATCCACTCTCCCCACTGAAACAGAAACCACACACAGACACACACACTGAACTGAATGTCAATATAAACACTAGGTAACACACTGCAGAGGCCTGATCCACTCTCCCCACTGAAACAGAAACCACACACAGACACACACACTGAACTGAATGTCAATATAAACACTAGGTAACACACTGCAGAGGCCTGATCCACTCTCCCCACTGAAACAGAAACCACACACAGACACACACACTGAACTGAATGTCAATATAAACACTAGGTAACACACTGCAGAGGCCTGATCCACTCTCCCCACTGAAACAGAAACCACACACAGACACACACACACTGAACTGAATGTCAATATAAACACTAGGTAACACTAACACACTGCAGAGGCCTGATCCACTCTCCCCACTGAAACAGAAACCACACACAGACACACACACTGAACTGAATGTCAATATAAACACTAGGTAACACTAACACACTGCAGAGGCCTGATCCACTCTCCCCACTGAAACAGAAACCACACACAGACACACACACTGAACTGAATGTCAATATAAACACTAGGTAACACTAACACAGTGCAGAGGCCTGATCCACTCTCCCCACTGAAACAGAAACCACACACAGACACACACACTGAACTGAATGTCAATATAAACACTAGGTAACACACTGCAGAGGCCTGATCCACTCTCCCCACTGAAACAGAAACCACACACACACAGACACACACACTGAACTGAATGTCAATATAAACACTAGGTAACACTAACACACCAACACAGTGCAGAGGCCTGATCCACTCTCCCCACTGAAACAGAAACCACACACAGACACACACACTGAACTGAATGTCAATATAAACACTAGGTAACACTAACACACCAACACACTGCAGAGGCCTGATCCACTCTCCCCACTGAAACAGAAACCACACACAGACACACACACTGAACGGAATGTCAATATAAACACTAGGTAACACACTGCAGAGGCCTGATCCACTCTCCCCACTGAAACAGAAACCACACACAGACACACACACTGAACTGAATGTCAATATAAACACTAGGTAACACACTGCAGAGGCCTGATCCACTCTCCCCACTGAAACAGAAACCACACACAGACACACACACTGAACTGAATGTCAATATAAACACTAGGTAACACACTGCAGAGGCCTGATCCACTCTCCCCACTGAAACAGAAACCACACACAGACACACACACTGAACTGAATGTCAATATAAACACTAGGTAACACTAACACACTGCAGAGGCCTGATCCACTCTCCCCACTGAAACAGAAACCACACACAGACACACACACTGAACTGAATGTCAATATAAACACTAGGTAACACTAACACACTGCAGAGGCCTGATCCACTCTCCCCACTGAAACAGAAACCACACACAGACACACACACTGAACTGAATGTCAATATAAACACTAGGTAACACACTGCAGAGGCCTGATCCACTCTCCCCACTGAAACAGAAACCACACACAGACAGACAGACACACTGAACTGAATGTCAATATAAACACTAGGTAACACACTGCAGAGGCCTGATCCACTCTCCCCACTGAAACAGAAACCACACACAGACACACACACTGAACTGAATGTCAATATAAACACTAGGTAACACTAACACACCAACACACTGCAGAGGTCACTATTGGATCTAAAGTTAGTGCTAAATGCAAACAAAACAAAATGCATGCTTTTTACTAGGTCTCATAACCCAGATTTAAATGAATTTGTAATGATTCGTTTGAACGGTACACAAATTGAACGAGTTCCTTCCTACAAATATCTTGGTATCTGGCTTGATGACAAACTGTCAGCAAAAAACATGTCACTCTGTAGCTCAGCTGGTAGAGCACGGCGCTTGTAACGCCAGGGTAGTGGATTCGATCCCCGGGACCACCCATACACAAAAAATGTATGCACGCATGACTGTAAGTCGCTTTGGATAAAAGCGTCTGCTAAATGGCATATTATTATTATATTATAGGTGGTGAAGAAGTTGAAGTTCAAGGTTTTTTTCTTTACAGAAACAAAGCATGTCTGACTTTAGTTAACAGGAAGGAAATTGTCCAGGCCACTTTTATGTCTATTTCAGATTCTGGGGATATTATCTATATGCATGCAGCAGCATCTACACTTAAACCACTAGATGCTGTTTTCCATTGGGTTTATTACTGGTGATGGTTAAAGAACTCACCATTGGGCCCTATAGGTCTATTACTGGTGATGGTTAAAGAACTCACCATTGGGCCCTATAGGTTTATTACTGGTGATGGTTCTAGAACTCACCATTGGGCCCTATAGGTCTATTACTGGTGATGGTTATAGAACTCACCATTTGTCCCTATAGGTCTATTACTGGTGATGGTTAAAGAACTCACCATTGGGCCCTATAGGTTTATTACTGGTGATGGTTAAAGAACTCACCATTGGGCCCTATAGGTCTATTACTGGTGATGGTTAAAGAACTCACCATTGGGCCCTATAGGTTTATTACTGGTGATGGTTAAAGAACTCACCATTGGGCCCTATAGGTCTATTACTGGTGATGGTTAAAGAACTCACCATTGGGCCATATAGGTCTATTACTGGTGATGGTTATAGAACTCACCATTGGGCCCTATAGGTTTATTACTGGTGATGGTTCTAGAACTCACCATTGGGCCCTATAGGTTTATTACTGGTGATGGTTCTAGAACTCACCATTGGGCCCTATAGGTTTATTACTGGTGATGGTTCTAGAACTCACCATTGGGCCCTATAGGTTTATTACTGGTGATGGTTAAAGAACTCACCATTGGGCCCTATAGGTTTATTACTGGTGATGGTTATAAACTCACCATTGTGTTTTGTATCAAAAGGTGGGTTGGCCCTCTTCGTATGTAAGGAGAGAGCAGCATTCTCTTGTGTTTATTTAGAAAGCACTCATGCAGAAACTTCCTATGTATCGTCATTAATTCAATTTAGACTTCCAAAGGACCAAACCCGGTCTCAGGCTTTGGATAACACTGGAGGCCCCTTTGGTCTCCACAGAGTTGGTTAAAGCTGCTTTTATGTGGATTAACTCACAGAGCTGTCTGAAATGAGACGTTCTGGTCCCCCCTGGGTCCGTTCAGCGTGATGATCAGAGACCTCTATGTTGATAAATGTGACTGTTTCATTGTGTACTGTATGAGTTGGGTGTATTTATGCAGGGCTCATCTGGAAAACAGACCCTAGTCTCAGTATGACTTCCCTGTCAAAATGAAGGTTTAAAAAAGTATTTCCAACCCTCCCCACTGCCAACAGCTTAACCCTGAACACCGTCATTATGACAGCTGGCCAGAGGGGACCTGTGGGTGCTCGGTGTAGGGTAACGGTAACGGGGAGGTTTTCAGTGAACCAGACGAAGAGGTGAAACTTAACGCTGGAATGTGCTCACTGTGCCAACTTCACACAGACACACACACACACACACACACACACCCCGCACACACACACACACACACACACACACACACACCCAGACACCCTGAGACATGATATGACGGCAGCCCAGACATGGCTGGTCTTTCCTTACAGGTGTCTAGAGTGTCGCAGACCGCGGGGGGGGGGGGAGAGCAGCAGCATCAATAATAATATTCTATGTGAATTCCATCTTTACCTCATCACATCCCTCCATCCTCCCTAACCCTAAACACCATCACTATGACAACTGGCCAGAGTGGACCTGTGGGTACCATCTCTCCATCCTCCCTAACCCTAAACACCATCATTATGCCCCTAACCACCATCATTATGCCAACTGGCCAGAGTGGACCTGTGGGTACCATCTCTCCATACTCCCTAACCCTAACCACCATCATTATGCCAACTGGCCAGAGGGGACCTGTGGGTACCATCTCTCCATACTCCCTAACCCTAAACACCATCATTATGCCAACTGGCCAGAGGGGACCTGTGGGTACCATCTCTCCATACTCCCTAAACTACACCATCATTATGCCAACTGGCCAGAGGGGACCTGTGGGTACCATCTCTCCATACTCCCTAACCCTAACCACCATCATTATTATGCCAGAGGGGACCTGTGGGTACCATCTCTCCATACTCCCTACCACCATCATTATGTGGATATATATGTACCATCTCTCCATACTCCCTAACACTCACCTCCATCATTATGCCAACTGGCCAGAGGGGACCTGTGGGTACCATCTCTCCATACTCCCTAACCCTAACATATATTATGCCAACTGGCCAGAGGGGACCTGTGGGTACCATCTCTCTCCTCCCTATCTCTCCATAGTGTAGATCATTATGACACTCCATCTCTCCATAGTGTAGATATATGGTAGACACTCCATCTCTCCATAGTGTAGATATATGGTAGACACCATCTCCAGATATATGGTACACACTCCATCTCTCCATAGTGTAGATATATGGTACACACTCCATCTCTCCATAGTGTAGATATATGGTAGACACTCCATCTCTCCATAGTGTAGATATATGGTAGACACTCCATCTCTCCATAGTGTAGATATATGGTACACACTCCATCTCTCCATAGTGTAGATATATGGTAGACACTCCATCTCTCCATAGTGTAGATATATGGTAGACACTCCATCTCTCCATAGTGTAGATATATGGTAGACACTCCATCTCTCCATAGTGTAGATATATGGTAGACACTCCATCTCTCCATAGTGTAGATATATGGTAGACACTCCATCTCTCCATATATGTAGAGATATATGGTACACACTCCATCTCTCCATAGTGTAGATATATGGTACACACTCCATCTCTCCATAGTGTAGATATATGGTAGACACTCCATCTCTCCATAGTGTAGATATATGGTAGACACTCCATCTCTCCATAGTGTAGATATATGTGTACACACTCCATCTCTCCATAGTGTAGATATATGGTAGACACTCCATCTCTCCATAGTGTAGATATATGGTAGACACTCCATCTCTCCATAGTGTAGATATATGGTAGACACTCCATCTCTCCATAGTGTAGATATATGGTAGACACTCCATCTACACCAATCTAATGCTTTAACATCCTACTGATGACTGATGATAGACTGCTGCTTCCCCTTTCCCAACCTGAGAGCACCAATCAGCATCTTCTCTGTCTCTGATACTGCTCTCTGATTGGCTGAACTGAGACAGTGGTGTGTGACACTCCTCTCTGATTGGCTGAACTGAGACAGTGGTGTGTGATACTCATCTCTCTGATTGGCTGAACTGAGACACAGACTGGGCTTGAACCCGGGTCATCTGTGCGCCACAGGACTGGGTTAGCATGTTACACTAAAGCCTAGACCTTAGAAACAGTCTTAATCCTGGAGGAACATAAGGCCTGTCCTAAAGAAACAGTCTTAATCCTGGAGGAACATAAGGCCAGTCCTATAGAAACAGTCTTAATCCTGGAGGAACATAAGGCCAGTCCTATAGAAACAGTCTTAATCCTGGAGGAACATAAGGCCTGTCCTATAGAAACAGTCTTAATCCTGGAGGAACATAAGGCCTGTCCTATAGAAACAGTCTTAATCCTGGAGGAACATAAGGCCAGTCCTATAGAAACAGTCTTAATCCTGGAGGAACATAAGGCCTGTCCTGTAGAAACAGTCTTAATCCTGGAGGAACATAAGGCCTGTCCTATAGAAACAGTCTTAATCCTGGAGGAACATAAGGCCTGTCCTATAGAAACAGTCTTAATCCTGGAGGAACATAAGGCCTGTCCTATAGAAACAGTCTTAATCCTGGAGGAACATAAGGCCAGTCCTATAGAAACAGTCTTAATCCTGGAGGAACATAAGGCCTGTCCTGTAGAAACAGTCTTAATCCTGGAGGAACATAAGGCCTGTCCTATAGAAACAGTCTTAATCCTGGAGGAACATAAGGCCTGTCCTATAGAAACAGTCTTAATCCTGGAGGAACATAAGGCCAGTCCTATAGAAACAGTCTTAATCCTGGAGGAACATAAGGCCTGTCCTATAGAAACAGTCTTAATCCTGGAGGAACATAAGGCCAGTCCTATAGAAGCAGTCTTAATCCTGGAGGAACATAAGGCCTGTCCTATAGAAACAGTCTTAATCCTGGAGGAACATAAGGCCTGTCCTAAAGAAACAGTCTTAATCCTGGAGGAACATAAGGCCAGTCCTATAGAAACAGTCTTAATCCTGGAGGAACATAAGGCCTGTCCTATAGAAACAGTCTTAATCCTGGAGGAACATAAGGCCTGTCCTATAGAAACAGTCTTAATCCTGGAGGAACATAAGGCCTGTCCTATAGAAACAGTCTTAATCCTGGAGGAACATAAGGCCAGTCCTATAGAAACAGTCTTAATCCTGGAGGAACATAAGGCCTGTCCTATAGAAACAGTCTTAATCCTGGAGGAACATAAGGCCTGTCCTATAGAAACAGTCTTAATCCTGGAGGAACATAAGGCCTGTCCTAAAGAAACAGTCTTAATCCTGGAGGAACATAAGGCCAGTCCTATAGAAACAGTCTTAATCCTGGAGGAACATAAGGCCTGTCCTATAGAAACAGTCTTAATCCTGGAGGAACATAAGGCCAGTCCTATAGAAACAGTCTTAATCCTGGAGGAACATAAGGCCAGTCCTATAGAAACAGTCTTAATCCTGGAGGAACATAAGGCCTGTCCTATAGAAACAGTCTTAATCCTGGAGGAACATAAGGCCAGTCCTATAGAAACAGTCTTAATCCTGGAGGAACATAAGGCCTGTCCTATAGAAACAGTCTTAATCCTGGAGGAACATAAGGCCTGTCCTATAGAAACAGTCTTAATCCTGGAGGAACATAAGGCCTGTCCTATAGAAACAGTCTTAATCCTGGAGGAACATAAGGCCTGTCCTATAGAAACAGTCTTAATCCTGGAGGAACATAAGGCCTGTCCTATAGAAACAGTCTTAATCCTGGAGGAACATAAGGCCTGTCCTATAGAAACAGTCTTAATCCTGGAGGAACATAAGGCCTGTCCTATAGAAACAGTCTTAATCCTGGAGGAACATAAGGCCTGTCCTATAGAAACAGTCTTAATCCTGGAGGAACATAAGGCCAGTCCTATAGAAACAGTCTTAATCCTGGAGGAACATAAGGCCTGTCCTATAGAAACAGTCTTAATCCTGGAGGAACATAAGGCCTGTCCTATAGAAACAGTCTTAATCCTGGAGGAACATAAGGCCTGTCCTATAGAAACAGTCTTAATCCTGGAGGAACATAAGGCCAGTCCTATAGAAACAGTCTTAATCCTGGAGGAACATAAGGCCAGTCCTATAGAAACAGTCTTAATCCTGGAGGAACATAAGGCCTGTCCTATAGAAACAGTCTTAATCCTGGAGGAACATAAGGCCTGTCCTATAGAAACAGTCTTAATCCTGGAGGAACATAAGGCCTGTCCTATAGAAACAGTCTTAATCCTGGAGGAACATAAGGCCTGTCCTATAGAAACAGTCTTAATCCTGGAGGAACATAAGGCCTGTCCTATAGAAACAGTCTTAATCCTGGAGGAACATAAGGCCTGTCCTATAGAAACAGTCTTAATCCTGGAGGAACATAAGGCCTGTCCTATAGAAACAGTCTTAATCCTGGAGGAACATAAGGCCTGTCCTATAGAAACAGTCTTAATCCTGGAGGAACATAAGGCCAGTCCTATAGAAACAGTCTTAATCCTGGAGGAACATAAGGCCAGTCCTATAGAAACAGTCTTAATCCTGGAGGAACATAAGGCCTGTCCTATAGAAACAGTCTTAATCCTGGAGGAACATAAGGCCTGTCCTGTACTGGGTTAGTTCAGCTGATTCCACCTGAGGTTGATTATTGGAATCAGCTGTGTAGCGCTAGGGGTAAAACCCAAACTGTGTTCCCCTCTGGGTGGGCTACAGGGTATCAGGAGGAAGCAGCTGTGTAGCGCTAGGGGTAAAACCCAAACTGTGTTCCCCTCTGGGTCCCCAGGACCAAGTTTAGGAAACGCTGGGCTACAGGGTATCAGGAACATAAAGCAGCTGTGTAGCGCTAGGGGTAAAACCCAAACTGTGTTCCCCTCTGGGTCCCCAGGACCAAGTTTAGGAAACGCTGGGCTACAGGGTATCAGGAGGAAGCAGCTGTGTAGCGCTAGGGGTAAAACCCAAACTGTGTTCCCCCTCTGGGTCCCCAGGACCAAGTTTAGGAAACGCTGGGCTACAGGGTATCAGGAGGAAGCAGCTGTGTAGCGCTAGGGGTAAAACCCAAACTGTGTTCCCCTCTGGCTGGGCTACAGGGTATCAGGAGGAAGCAGCTGTGTAGCGCTAGGGGTAAAACCCAAACTGTGTTCCCCTCTGGCTGGGCTACAGGGTATCAGGAGGAAGCAGCTGTGTTGGGCACTGGTCTAAGGCACTGCATCGCAGTGCTAACTGTGCCACTAGAGATCCTGGTTCGAATCCAGGCTCTGTCGCAGCCGGCCGCAACCGGGAGACTCATGGGCGGCGCACAATTGGCCCAGCGTCGTCCAGGGTAGGGGAGGGAATGGCCGGCAGGGATGTAGCTCAGTTGATAGAGCATGGCGTTTGCAATGCCAGGGTTGTGGGTTCGATTCCCACGGGGGGCCAGTATAAAAAAATATGTATTCACTAACTGTAAGTCGCTCTGGATAAGAGCGTCTGCTAAATGACTAAAATGTAAATGTTGTGTAGTCACCTGATTATAATAACCTGGTTCTGTTTGGCATCCATCATTTTGGTGTAGGAGACGTTTGCTACGGCAAACAGGTGGCTGGGGAGGACCACAAAATAAACACACAGATATTACATTAACAACAAGTCATTTAGCACACACAATACACTTCTAGCACACACAATACACTTCTAACTCACACAATACACCAATAACACACACAATACACTTCTAACACACACACTACACTTCTAGCACACACACTACACTTCTAGCACACACAATACACTTCTAACTCACACAATACACCAATAACACACACAATACACTTCTAACACACACACTACACTTCTAACAAACACACACAATACACCAATAACACACACACTACACTTCTAACACACACAATACACTTAACTAGCAATACACACAATACACCAATAACACACACACACATACACTTCTAACAAACACACACAATACACCAATAACACACACACACTACACTTCTAACACACACAATACACTTCTAACACACACAATACACCAATAACACACACAATACACCAATAACACACACAATACACTTCTAACAAACACACACAATACACCAATAACACACACAATACACCAATAACACACACATGCCACATTGCATTAATACATGCACACACACACACACAAATATATGTCTGACACAAAAAGACACACACACACACACAAATACTACATATATTCTAAAAAACACACACATCACACAGACCACTACACTTCTAAAAAAACACACACATCACAATAACACAGTAACAGGAAGTGTTCTTACGGAGGGTTCTCTCCCAGAGCAGTTCCCTTGTGCTTCAGCACCATGTCAGTTCCATACATGTTGAACATCCTGTAGGGGTTCACGGAGACCAGGATACTACCTATATATGTCTGAGACAGAGAGACAGATGTTGAACATCTTGTAGGGGTTCACGGAGACCAGGATACTACCTATATATGTCTGA
The DNA here is from genome assembly GCA_036851935.1 of Coregonus suidteri. NCBI lineage: Eukaryota > Metazoa > Chordata > Actinopteri > Salmoniformes > Salmonidae > Coregonus > Coregonus suidteri. The sequence goes on along the minus strand of CM072232.1, from coordinate 54,336,363 downwards.
GACAGAGAGACAGATGTTGAACATCTTGTAGGGGTTCACGGAGACCAGGATACTACCTATATATGTCTGAGACAGAGAGACAGATGTTGAACATCTTGTAGGGGTTCACGGAGACCAGGATACTACCTATATATGTCTGAGACAGAGAGACAGATGTTGAACATCTTGTAGGGGTTCACGGAGACCCAGGATACTACCTATATATGTCTGAGACAGAGAGACAGATGTTGAACATCTTGTAGGGGTTCACGGAGACCAGGATACTACCTATATATGTCTGAGACAGAGAGACAGATGTTGAACATCTTGTAGGGGTTCACGGAGACCAGGATACTACCTATATATGTCTGAGACAGAGAGACAGATGTTGAACATCTTGTAGGGGTTCACGGAGACCAGGATACTACCTATATATGTCTGAGACAGAGAGACAGATGTTGAACATCTTGTAGGGGTTCACGGAGACCAGGATACTACCTATATATGTCTGAGACAGAGAGACAGATGTTGAACATCTTGTAGGGGTTCACGGAGACCAGGATACTACCTATTTATGCCTGAGACAGAGAGACAGATGTTGAACATCTTGTAGGGGTTCACGGAGACCAGGATACTACCTATATATGTCTGAGACAGAGAGACAGATGTTGAACATCTTGTAGGGGTTCACGGAGACCAGGATACTACCTATATATGTCTGAGACAGAGAGACAGATGTTGAACATCTTGTAGGGGTTCACGGAGACCAGGATACTACCTATATATGCCTGAGACAGAGAGACAGATGTTGAACATCTTGTAGGGGTTCACGGAGACCAGGATACTACCTATATATGTCTGAGACAGAGAGACAGATGTTGAACATCTTGTAGGGGTTCACGGAGACCAGGATACTACCTATATGTGTCTGAGACAGAGAGACAGATGTTGAACATCTTGTAGGGGTTCACGGAGACCAGGATACTACCTATATATGTCTGAGACAGAGAGACAGATGTTGAACATCTTGTAGGGGTTCACGGAGACCAGGATACTACCTATATATGTCTGAGACAGAGAGACAGATGTTGAACATCTTGTAGGGGTTCACGGAGACCAGGATACTACCTATATATGTCTGAGACAGAGAGACAGATGTTGAACATCTTGTAGGAGTTCACGGAGACCAGGATACTACCTATATATGTCTGAGACAGAGAGACAGATGTTGAACATCTTGTAGGGGTTCACGGAGACCAGGATACTACCTATATATGTCTGAGACAGAGAGACAGATGTTGAACATCTTGTAGGGGTTCACGGAGACCAGGATACTACCTATATATGTCTGAGACAGAGAGACAGATGTTGAACATCTTGTAGGGGTTCACGGAGACCAGGATACTACCTATATATGTCTGAGACAGAGAGACAGATGTTGAACATCTTGTAGGGGTTCACAGAGACCAGGATACTACCTATATATGTCTGAGACAGAGAGACAGATGTTGAACATCTTGTAGGGGTTCACTGAGACCAGGATACTACCTTTATACAGCACAAGTCAAAAGTTTAGACAAACCTACTCATTGAAGGATCTTTGTTTATTTTTAGACTATTTTTTGACATTGTAGGGGTAACGGAGACCAGGATACTAAAATATATGTCTGAGACATAGACACATATGTTGAACATCATAGGGTAGACCAAAAACTACCTAAACAAATCAACAGAGAGGATATATTGAATATTCTTCAAATAGGGGTTTCACCCTTTGCCTTGATCTGAGACAGCTTTGAACATCTTGTAGGGGTTCACTCAGACCAGGATCACCTGGATATGTCTGAGACAACAGTCTTTGAAGGAGTTCCCACATATGCTGAGCACTTGTTGGCATCTTTTAGGGGTTCACGGAGACCAGGATACTACCTAATATGTCTGAGACCAGAGAGACAGATGTTGAACATCTTGTAGGGGTTCACGGAGACCAGGATTGTCCTATATATGTCTGAGACAGAGAGACTGATGTTGAACATCTAATATTCACGGAGACTTGGTCTTTATATGTCAGACAGAGGACAGATGTTGAACATTCTTGTATTCACGGAGACCCTACCTATATATGTCTGAGACAGAGAGACAGATGTTGAACATCTGTAGGGGTTCACGGAGACCAGGATACTACCTATATATGTCTGAGACAGAGAGACAGATGTTGAACATCTTGTAGGGGTTCACGGAGACCAGGATATTCCACCTATATATGTCTGAGACAGAGAGATGATGTTGAACATTTGTAGGGGTTCACGGAGACCAGGATACTACCTATATATGTCTGAGACAGAGAGACAGATGTTGAACATCTTGTAGGGGTTCACGGAGACCAGGATACTACCTATATATATTCTGAGACAGAGAGACAGATGTTGAACATCTTTTTTGGTTCACTACATAGATTCCTGAGACATGTGTTATTTCATAGTTTTTATGTCAAACTATTCCTTCTACAATGTAGAAAGATAGTAAAAAATTGTAGAATAATACTTGATATATAGTCTGAAGAAACACTGGTAGTGTAATCACTGAGACCAGGGGAAAGATGTTACACAAATCAAAATATAGACAATGTTGAGGATCTTCAGTAATAGCCATACTTTAATGACAGCTTTGCACACTTTAAGGCATTCTCTCAACCAATCAATCCGTAAATTTAAAAAATATAAATATTTAATGGTGCCACACTTTTACTTTTACACTTCATATAAGGAATAAATCCGTAAATTTAAAAAATGAATTCTTACTGGGCAGACATTTTTGATACTTAGATATGATTTAAAACCAAATACTTTTAGACTTTTAAAACCAAATCCAGTAGTATTTTATTTTCCTTGGTGACTTTCGCTTTTTCTTGAGTCATTTTCTATTAAAAGGTATCTTTACTTTTACTCAAGTATGACAATTGGGGTACTTTTTCCACACACATAAACACAGGCACATTCCACTAATAACACACAGCATGATCCTACCTGTACGTCTAGCAATAACTTGCTGTATAATGACAGACAGACCGTCTACCTACCCTCCCTCCCTCCCTCCCTCCCTCCCTCCCTCCCTCCCTCCATTCCCTCCCTCCCCCCCCCCTCCCTCCCTCCCCCCTCCCTCCATTCCCTCCCTCCCTCCCTCCCTCCTCCATTCCCTCCCTCCCTCCCTCCCTCCCCTCCCTCCCTCCCTTCCCCCCCCTCCCTCCCTCCCTCCCTCCCTCCCTCCCCTCCATTCCCTTCCTCCCTCCATCCCTCCCTCCCCCCCTCCTTCCCTTCCTCCCTCCATTCCCTCTCCCTCCCTCCCTTCCTCCCTCCCTCCCTCCCTCCCTCCCTCCCCTCCCTCCCTCCCTCCCTCCATCCATTCCCTCCCTCCCTCCCTTCCCTCCCTCCCTCCATTCCCTCCCTCCCTCCTCCTCCCTCCATTCCCTCCCCTCCCTCCATTCCCTTCCTCCCTCCATTCCCTCCCTCCCCCCCTCCCTCCCTCCCTTCCCTCCCTCCCTCCCTCCCTCCCTCCCTCCCTCCATTCCCTCCCTCCCTGTCCAGGGGATAGAGGGATATGTGTGACTGTTATTAGTGGAATTGGTAACGGACGTCCAGTGTCAGTGTGTTGTTAGTAAACTCACATAGATGATCTCTCTCTCAAACCTCTTCTTCAGGTTGAGCAGCACAGCTCCCTCGTGTACCTCCCTGGAACAACACACACAGAACCACACAGACCAGCTAAAACAGCAGCATCACACACACAGAACCACACAATAAGGGTAAAACAGCAGCATTGTGTTGTGTTGTGTTGTGACCAGCTAAAACAGTGTGTAACACACACAGAACCAGCTGTGACCATGTCCTCTACTCTCTTCAATAAGGGTGTCCTCTGGCTGCTCCCGGTACACCATGCTGGGCAGGCTGCGGATAGAGTACATCTACACTACAGACACACCACTGGCACACACACACACCACACACACAGGCACACACACACACACACACACACACACACACACACACACACACACACACACACACACACACACACACACACACGGTTGAGTACATTTTTATTTTATTTTTACATTATAGTCATTTAGCAGACGCTCTTATCCAGAGCGACTTACAGTTAGTGAGTGCATACATTTTTCATACTGGCCCCCCGTGGGAATCGAACCCACAACCCTGGCGTTGCGAGCGCCATGTTCTACCCACTGAGCTACAGGAGGGCCTAATCTACCAACACTCACAAGTCATCGCATCGAGAACCAGTTATCATACCAGTATTGCCTTATTGTACCAGTATTACCGGTATTACCTTATCGTACCAGTATTACTTTATCATAAAAGTATTACCAGTATTACCTTTTCGTGCCTTATCGTACCAGTAGTACCGGTGTTACCTTATCGTACCAGTATTACCAGTATTACCTTTTCGTGCCTTATCGTACCAGTAGTACCGGTGTTACCTTATCGTACCAGTATTGCCAGTATTACCTTATCATACCAGTATTGACAGTATTACCTTATCATACCAGTATTACCTTATCATACCAGTAATGCCAGTATTGCCAGTATTACATTACAGGCTCTGATCAGTCCCTACACCCAAACGAGGGCACTGAGTTCATCCACCTCTGGCCTGCTGGCTCCCCTTCCTCTGCGGAAGCATCCCGTCACCAGTCAAAACTGTTCGCGGCTGTGGCCCCCAATGGTGGATCGTACGACGCCAGGACAGCGGAGTATCACCACCTTCCGCCAGTCTTTAAGGAATACCTGGGATAGGATAAAGTAATCCAAAAAAACAAAAAAACATTGTAAAGTGCTTACCCACTGGCTATAAGGTGAATGCACCTATTTGTAAGTCGCTCTGGATAAGAGCCTGCTAAATGACGTAAATTAAATGTAAATACATTAACGTGCCAGTATTACCAGTAGTACCTTGACGTACCAGTAGTGCCAGTGGTACTTTATCATACCAGTAGTACCAGTATTATAGCTACTACCTTATCATGCCAGTAGTACCGGTAGTACCAGTATTACCTTATCATGCCAGTAGTACCAGTAGTACCAGTATTACCTTATCGTACCAGTAGTGGCCTACTGTATGACCTTATTGTACCAGTAGTACAAGTAGCGTGTAATCATACCAGTAGTGGCTTACTGTATTACCCTGTCATACCAGTAGTACCAGTATTAACAGTAGTAACAGTATTACCTTATCGTGCCAGTAGTGGCCTACTGTATTACCTTATCATACCAGTAGTACCAGTATTACCCGTATTAACTTATCGTACCAGTAGTAGCCATACTGTACTACCTTATTTTATCAGTAGTACCTTATCATGCCAGTAGTAGCCTGCTGTATTACCTTATCGTACCAACGGTAACGGTGTTACCTTATCTCACCAGTAGTTGCTTACTGTGTTACCTTATCATACCAGTAGTGCCAGTATTACCAGTAGTGACAGTATTGCCTTATCATACCAGTAGTACCAGTATTACTGTATTACCTTATCGTACCAGTAGTGGCTTACTGTATTACCTTATCATGCCAGTAGTACCAGTATTACCAGTATTATCTTATCGTACCAGTAGTGGCTTTCTGAATTACCTTATCATACCAGTAGTGGCTTTCTGTATTACCTTATCATACCAGTAGTACTAGTATTACCAGTATTACCTTATCATGCCAGTAGTACCGGTAGTACCAGTATTACCTTTTCATGCCAGTAGTACCGGTACTACCAGTACTATCTTATCGTACCAGTAGTATCAGTATTACCTTATCATAACAGTAGTAGCCTACTGTATTACTTTATCGTACCAGTAGTACCAGTATTACCTTATCATATCATTATGGCCTTGTTGTACCAGTATTACCTTATCATACCATTATGGCCTTGTTGTACCAGTAGTACCAGTATTACCTTATCGTACCAGTAGTGGCCTACTGTATTACCTTACCATATCATACCAGTAGTAACTTAATGTATTACCTTATCATACCAGTAGTAGCTTACCATATTACCATACCATACCAGTAATAGCTTACTGTATTACCATATCATACCGGTAATAGCTTACTGTATTATCATATCGTACCAGTAGAACCTGTACTACCAGTATTTTCACTATTACAGTAATACCTTATCATACCAGGGCCCAGTGGGTTATATAGTTAAACCAGTATTACCCTATCATACCAGGGCCCAGTGGGTTCTATAGTTAAACCAGTATTACCCTATCATATCAGGGAGTGGGTTCAATAGTTAAACCAGTAATACCTTATCATAGCAGGGCCCAGTGGGTTCTATAGTGAAACCAGTATTACCTTATCATACCAGGGTCCAGTGGGTTCTATTGTTAAACCAGTATTACCTTATCATACCAGGGTCCAGTGGGTTCTATAGTTAAACCAGTATTACCTTATCATACCAGGGCCCAGTGGGTTCTATAGTTAAACCAGTTCGACCTTATCATACCAGGGTCCAGTGGGTTCTATAGTTAAACCAGTATTACCTTATCATACCAGGGCCCAGTGGGTTCTATAGTTAAACCAGTATTACCTTATCATACCAAGGCCCAGTGGGTTCTATAGTTAAACCAGTATTACCTTGTCATACCAGGGCCCAGTGGGTTCTATAGTGAAACCAGTATTACCTTGTCATACCAGGGCCCAGTGGGTTCTATAGTGAAACCAGTATTACCTTGTCATACCAGGGCCCAGTGGGTTCTATAGTGAAACCAGTATTACCTTATCATACCAGGGCCCAGTGGGTTCTATAGTGAAACCAGTATTACCTTATCATACCAGGGCCCAGTGGGTTCTATAGTGAAACCAGTATTACCTTATCACATACCAGGGCCCAGTGGGTTCTATAGTTAAACCAGTATTACCTTATCATACCAGGGCCCAGTGGGTTCTATAGTGAAACCAGTATTACCTTATCATACCAGGGCCCAGTGGGTTCTATAGTGAAACCAGTATTACCTTATCATACCAGGGCCCAGTGGGTTCTATAGTGAAACCAGTATTACCTTATCATACCAGGGCCTAGTGGGTTCTATAGTGAAACCAGTATTACCTTATCATACCAGGGCCCAGTGGGTTCTATAGTGAAACCAGTATTACCTTATCATACCAGAGTCCAGTGGGTTCTATAGTGAAACCAGTATTACCTTATCATACCAGGGCCCAGTGGGTTCCCCTTCCCTGTTAGGAGCCCAGTCTGGCTCAGGGTCTTCCATCTCTCTCTGTCCATGGTGGGGGGGGCCCGGGGGGTCCAGCAGCTCCTCATCCCGGTACATGGACCACTTGGTGAGGTTCTGGACGGTGGGGTGGGGCAGCACTGTCTCTGACCCCCACACATCCACCTGCTCCCCTGGACCCCCAGCCTGTGTCCTCATCCCAGCCCCAGGCCCCGGGCCCTGAGCCCAGTGATGCCCTGCCCCTTGCCCCGGCCCAGAGCCCTGCACCTGGGGCATGACCACGGCGTATCGCCCCCCTCCAGGCTCCTCCAGCGAGGAGGGCAGACGGTAGGAGGCCCCACGGAGGTTCTGGTTCTGCAGGGCATTGCCAAGCTGGGGGGTGGCGGGAACAGGTCTCGTCATCAGGCTCCCGTCAGGAAGTCTGTATGTAGCTGAACGCAGGTTCTGGTTCTGGAGAGCGTTGGAGAGCTGGGGTGTGCTAGGCTGGGTCCGGGTCACTAAGGTCCCATCAGGTAGTCTGTAAGTGGCTGAACTCATGTTAGGGTTCTGGAGAGCTTTGGACAGGTTGGGGGAGGGGCTAGGAGGGGCCAGAGACCCCCCCCTATAGGAGGCGCCACGGACATTAGGGTTGAGGAGAGCAGAGGAGAGGTTAGGAGAGGAGGGGGTCTGGGCCCGGGACAGCAGGGAGCCGTCCGGGAGGCGGTAGGAGGCGCAGCGCAGGTCAGAGTTCAGGAGAGCGCCCGACAGGTTGGGGGAGGAGGGAGCTGCACTGGGAGGGGCCAGAGAGCCGTCTGGGAGTCTGTAGGACACTGTCCGCATGCTGGAGTTGAGGAGATCAGAGGAGAGCATCGGAGAAGAAGGTTGTTGAGGCTCGTTCCTGGTTACTAGAGTTCCGTCGGGTAAACGGTACGTAGCCTTGGTAAGATTTTGGTTGAGGAGAGCAGAGGAGAGCATCGAAGAAGGTTGTTGAGGCTCGTTCCTGGTTACTAGAGTTCCGTCGGGTAAACGGTACGTAGCCTTGGTAAGATTTTGGTTGAGGAGAGCAGAGGAGAGCATCGGAGAAGGTTGTTGAGGCTCGTTCCTGGTTACTAGAGTTCCGTCGGGTAAACGGTACGTAGCCTTGGTAAGATTTTGGTTAAGGAGGGCGGAGGATAGCATCGGAGAAGGTTGTTGAGGCTCGTTCCTGGTTACTAGAGTTCCGTCGGGTAAACGGTACGTAGCCTTGGTAAGATTTTGGTTAAGGAGGGCGGAGGAGAGCATCGGAGAGGACGGCTGAGGAGTTTGTTCAGTCCTGGTTACTAGACTTCCATCCGGTAATCTGTACGTAGCCTGACGGAGGTTTGGGTTGAGGAGAGCTGAGGAGAGATTCGGAGAGAAGGAGGGAGAGGGAACCGGTTGAGGCTCGTTCTGGGTTACTAGCGTTCCATCCGGTAATCTGTACGTAGCCTGACGGAGGTTTGGGTTGAGGAGAGCTGAGGAGAGATTCGGAGAGAAGGAGGGAGAGGGAACCGGTTGAGGCTCGTTCTGGGTTACTAGCGTTCCATCCGGTAATCTGTACGTAGCCTGACGGAGGTTTGGGTTGAGGAGAGCTGAGGAGAGATTCGGAGAGAAGGAGGGAGAGGGAACCGGTTGAGGCTCGTTCTGGGTTACTAGCGTTCCATCCGGTAATCTGTACGTAGCCTGACGGAGGTTTGGGTTGAGAAGAGCTGAGGAGAGGTTTGGAGAGGAGGAAGAGGAGGGTTGAGGAGTGGGTTCAGTCCTGGTGACCAGAGTACCGTCTGGTAGGCGGTAGGTAGCTTGTCTCATGCTGGTGTTCTGCAGAGCATTAGACATCAGAGAGACAGAACCAGTAGAACCACCACCTCCGCTGCTCTTGTTCCCCTCGGAACCCCCTGACATCGCCACAGAACCCTGTGACATCATCACGGAACCGTCGGGTAGGCGGAATGCTGACCCCTGCAGATGGTGGGAGGAGCTAAGAGTGGTGGACAGCGCGGGGGAGGAGGGGTGAGGAGGTCTGTGAAGTGTGGGGGAGGCGTAGGAAGCGTTGCGGAGCTGAGGGCTGAGCATGGTGCTGGAGAGACGAGGTGAGGAGGACTGGGTCTGATAGGGGGAGAGGACGGGGGTGTAGAGGGAGGCATTCCTCTGGAGAGGAGAGGAGGCCAGTGGGGAGGAGTAGGAGGCGTTAGACAGCTGGGGGGAGGGATGTGGCTGACTGGGGGAGGGCTGGGGCAGGTTAGGGTCGTACTGAGACAGGGGAGAGGAGGAAGACGCGTTCCGCAGGAGAGGGTTCCGCTGTGGGGCGTTAGACAGCTGCTGGGAGGAACCCTGGCTAACCTGTCCATCATATGACATCATCAGCTGGCCGCCAGGCGAGGGGGAGGGGCCTCTCTGTACAGGTGAACTGTAGGACGCGTTACGCAGGTAAGGGTTCTGGATAGCACTGCCGAGGAGGGAGGAGGAACGAGGGTCGTAACGGAGGGGAGTATGGGGGGAGGCGGGCCGCTGCCAGTTTGCTCCTCTAAGGGGAGCGTTGGTCAGTAAGGCTCCGGGCTCCATAGTGTGGTTGTACTGGGTCACGACCTGGGAGTGACGGGGGGGTCTGGAGGAGGCTGGGGAGTAGGGATAGAAGGGAGGGGGGGAACGGGACGGCAGGGGGGAGGAGGGTTGCTTGTGTTGTGGGGAGGAGGAGGGGCGTCTAACAGAGTGCTGTGGAGAGAGAGGACCACCCTGCTGCTTCATGGAGGGCTGGGGGGAGTGAGGACGGCTAGGGCCGGGGGAAGGGGGAGGGCCTCTGAACGACTGCCTGCCAGGAGGAGGGTTCCTGGGCATGTGGACGAGAGGGTGGCCCCTCCCTACGGGGCGATGGAAGCCTCCCTGGGGGGTCCGCTGCGACTCCCTGACCCCAACCGGCCGGGACCCTGAGCGCGCCAACGTGGGTGGGCCGGGGCCCTGCGTCTGTCCTGCTGGGGGGGGTTGGCCCCCGGGGACGCTGTGAACCGACGACCTGAAGGGAGCCACGTTCTGGGTGAGGGGGGTACCGTGCCGACTGCGTCTCTGCAGGTAAGGGTTAGCTGGCGAGGGCTTCACCGCCCCCATGGGCACCTGGCCACGACCCCCTCTGAGGTGCCGTGTGGAGGTGCGGGCAGGGAGGGGGCGGCTGGACATACGGGAGGGGGTGGGAGAAGAGGGGTGAGGAGAGGGGGAGGCAGGACGGAATGTTGGAGACAGGGGTCTGTATTCCCCAAGGGGTGGGTTCCTTCTGAGGGGGGAGGCGGAGGGGGAGGAGGCGCGAGACAGCGTGCTCTGTTGCTTCCTTCCTCCAATCAGACGAGCTCTGGAGAGAGGAGGGGAGGAGGGTCTGGGTGAGGGGGGAGGGCTCCTTTTCCTCAGGGATCCTCGGGGGGAGGAGGGGGGACTGGCCAGGGGGGAGCAGGGGGGAGGGGGGTGAGACGGGTGAGAGGGGAGTCTCCTCCTGGACAGCTGACTCTGAGCCCTGAGGGAGGGGCCTCGTCTGGAGGGGAGGGGCGAGGAGGGGGGGGAGGTGCGCCTCCTGGCTTGCGGAGATGGGGGAAGATGGGGGGGAGGAAACCCCCTCCTGGAGAGCTGAGGGGAGAGGTGGGGGTCCACGGGGTGAGGGGGGTGAGGGACGCGCCCCATACCTGGAGAACCAGGGCTTGGAGAGAGCTGAGGGGACGGGTGGGGGACGAGACGACGCACTGGCATTGGGGAAAACATGGGGGAATACGGGGAGGCCATCTGTGGAGCCATCGGTGGAAAAGGTGAAGCCATGGGTGGATAGGATCCCATCCCTGAGATCTGTCCCATCTGTGGAGCCATCGGTGGAAAAGGTGAAGCCATGGGTGGATAGGATCCCATCCCTGAGATCTGTCCCATCTGTGGAGCCATCGGTGGAAAAGGTGAAGCCATGGATGGATAGGTTCCCATCCCTGAGATCTGTCCCATCTGTGGAGTGAACTGCTGGAACACTGGCTCTAGAGGTAGGGGGGAGTGGTGATAGAGGGGGGAGGCGTGAGGGGGGAGCTGTGTCACCCCCACAGGGGTGAGGGAGATCCGGCTGGGGGAGGCAGAGAGAGGGGAGCGGCCGTGGGCCTGCTGGATGAGCTTGGCTGTGGGGGTGGGGGAGGGAGGCCGGGGGTGAGATGTGGGGGGGTACTGGGGGAGGGGGAGGGGCTCGTATTGGATCTCTGACATCATGTCCAGGTCATTCAGGGCCAGGTGAGGGGAGGGGGCGTGGCCGACTTCTAATCTCTCCTTGCCAAACAGCCTGACCTGTGGCCGAGGCAGCCGGAACTGGTCTGATCCTGAGACAGCTGCTGGGTAGGACAGCTGGTCAGCCCCGTACACACCCCCGGCTGCACTGACTCCAGAACAGCTTCCATGGGGAAAGGGTAGAACTGGTGGGGCGGGTAAGGCGGATAGGGGTTGAACTGATCAATAGCAGCATAGCCCATTATCCCAGCAGCAGGGTCTGTGTGGTCTGGCAGATAGAAACCATCGTAACCCGGCAACGTCCCATACCGCTCAGACATCCCATAATCCAGGTACTGCGGGCTGGGATACCCCAGCTGGTCGTCATAGCAATCCAACATCTCGTTAGGGTCGTGGTATTCGTTATCGTAGTAGTAACCGTACTCCGTCTCCATCGGATACAGCAGTCCGTCGTCGCCATAGTAGTACTCCAGACTATCATCGCCGTAGTAACAATACTCTTCCAGCGTCAGCCCCTGCCTGTGGTCGAGGTAGTCAAACCCGTCATCGTAGTAACCGTACGGGTCGTAGTGTTCCACCTCGTCGTCAAGGTACTCATCGTAGTCGTCGTCACTGCAGTAGTCGTAGTAGTTGCCCTTGTCGTCATAGTAACCGTACTTGTCCTCGTAGTATTCCGTGAGCTCTCCGTAGGGGTCGTAGGAGGCGTAGGTTAAAGGTCGTCTGTAACGACCTCGGGGCCTCTGGTCGTACTCATCTTCATCATAGCTGAATTCCTCCTCTTCCTCATCATCCTCATAGTCCTGGTTGTAGTAGCCCCCCCTCAGCCTGGCCCGGGGGTCCCGCGTGGCGAACGACAGCTTCTTACCTGCCCCCAGCCGCCCCCGGCCCTTAGAGGACAGGAACCTCCCAGTCAGCCAGTTAGCAGCTCCTGCTATCCTCCCCAGCACCCAGCCTTTACTCTTAAACCCAGACTCAGAGCCCTCATCCTTCTTCTTGCCAAACGTGCCTTTAAACTTCCCCCCCAGTCCTTTAGCCAGCTCTGAGGCAGCGGGGCCGCGGGCCCCCAGGTTAGACAGCAGCAGACCCTTCTTACCAGGAGGCTCCTTGGGCTTCTCCTCCTTCCTGGTGAACATGGAGAACTTGGAGGTGCTGGGCAGCGCTGGCTTGTCTTTCTCTGGAGGAGGAGATTTGGGTTTCCCGAAGCCAGCGAACAGCTTAGTGGTGCCTAGGATCTGCTTGGTTTTGGTGGGAGGCTTGGTCTTCTTAGATCCTGACAGCCTGAGAAACAGACGAGACGTGCTCTTCATGTTCCTCTTGGGCGGGGTCTTCGCCGGCGGCGGGGGCTTTTTAGGTGCGGAGGCGGAGAAGGGCGAGGCCTTACCTGTCAGACCGCTCAGAGCCTTCAAGTGAGACTTGGCTTCCTGTTTCTTCTGGACCTTCTGGGCGGCGACTGTCTTTTTCTGTCCATTGGCAGCGAACCCCATCATGGCCTTGGTTCCCTTGATGTTCCCCTGAGTCATCGTCTTTAGGTTCACCGCTCCCATCTTATTCATCTGTGGCTTCCTCACCTCTTCTTCCTCCTCTTCCTCCACCTCGTCCTCCTCGGGGGGCGGGGGCTGGCCTCGTTTGGGAGGCGGCTTGACCATAGCCTTCATGGCTACGGCTTTAGAGGCTCCCTTCAGAGCAACCTTCCCTTTCCCTTTCTGTGGCGGTGGAGCTTTCTGCTCTTCCTCACTCTGTTCATCCTCCTCTTCCTCCTCGCTCGGCACCTCCTCCTCCTCCTCCTCTGACTTCTTTCCTTTAACTTTAGCCGGCTCCTCTTTCTTCCCTCCTTTCTTGTCCTCCTTTCCTCCTCCTTTCTTGTCCTCCTTTCCTCCTCCTTTCTTGTCCTCCTTTCCTCCTCCTTTCTTGGCTGCTGCTCCTTTCTTAGGTGGCATGTTGTCTCAGGCCAGGGACCGTGCTAGAGGGAGATGAGGTGAAACCAGGCCGGAGCCGGTCAGAGGGTTGCTGTCGACCCGGCAGGGGAGGGAGAGTTCAGTCAAACGCAGCAGCATCTCCTCCCGTCCGTCTGTCTCTGTCTGAATGAGGCAACGCCTCAGACCCACTCTTCTCCTGTAACGTGAACTGAAACAGCCGAACCCAAACCAATGCCGTCCAAAACACGATCTAGTAACGGAGTCTGAATCACAGCGGTCCTGCGGTTGGTCACATTACTTCTCAGTCTGAAGGGATGAGTCAGAGTCGGACAGCTCTGTGGTCTAGCAGACTGATGCAGACTGGGGTTCCTTACAGCATGCAGCAACAGCTCCCACTGTTCACTGCTGTACCCTACCAGGCTGCCAGAGGCTTGTTCACTTCTGACCTACCGCACACCAGGCTGATACCATCAGTCACACTTATCACACAGACTCAATGGTCAAGTCCTCTTTAAAAACCGTGCAAAAAAAAAGGGTCCAGACAGTCTTAACGTAGCAGGAAAGATCATACAGGATATTTCGAAACCCAGGCAGGTAGAAAGACTTCAACGTTTTTCCTCTGTGGTTTTAAAAATGACGCAACAAGGAAAATCCTACAGATATGTCAGCTGTATCGTCCTCAGACTGCCTCCCATTGTCCGAGTGTTCTGCCGGTGTTCTGCCGGTGTTCTGCCGGTGTTCTGCCAGTGTCCTGCTGCTGTTCTGTCCGTTTTCTGTCGGTGCTCTCCAGCCGTTGGTTATCTTCTTGGCTGCAGCCTGAGTTTTGTCAGGAGTTTCCCCCCCACACGGAGCGACGTGTGTCTGAGAGAGTCCCCGGTTCAGGGGTGTCCTCTCCTACACGGTTCAGGGGTGTCCTCTCCTACACGGTGTGTGAGAAAGTGTATCCCACGTCAGCGTGCCTTTGTGTCCCGCAGCAGTCCTTTGTGTCTCTCCCCACTGAGTCGAGACGACACTCTCTCTGGTTATGGAGCCTCCGTCCCCTGGTCACCTCAGCCCTGGCCACACAGCGTGTGTATGTCAGGTGTGTGTGTGGTGTGTGCGTGTGGTGTGTGGCCCGTTATAGTTGCAAAGGGCACCTTAATGTATCAGCTGTGCTGCTTGGGGTAACCCTATCCTGGGGCTCAGTCCTGGCTGAATAATGCAGGCGGGCTGAGCTGTTGCTAAACTTTGTCTAAGAGCCCCGGCGTCATAGAGCCAAAACACACACACTGCTTTCACACACACACACACACACACACACACACACACACACACACACACACACACACACACACACACACTGCTTTCACACACACACACACACACACACACCTGACACACACACTGCTTTCACACACACACACACACACACACACACACACACACACACACACACACACACTGCTTTCACACACACACACTGCTTTCACACACACACACCTGACACACCTGACACAAACACAGCTTTCACACACACACACACACACACACACACACCTGACACAAACACAGCTTTCACACACACACAGACACAACTGACACACACACCTGACAAAAACACAGCTTTCACACACACACACACACACACACACACACACACAGTCTGGTGAGTCACCGAACCATGATCCAGTAAATAGCACTAAACCAATATGCAGAGATGGAGTTAACTCAGGATTCTGAAAGATAAAAGGCAGAAAAAACGTGTTGTTGCTGTTGTGTTGGTGAGTGTGTTGTGTTGTTGCTGTTGTGTTGGTGAGTGTGTTGTGTTGTTGCTGTTGTGTTGGTGAGTGTGTTGTGTTGTTGCTGTTGTGTTGGTGAGTGTGTTGTGTTGTTGCTGTTGTGTTGGTGAGTGTGTTGTGTTAAATAATAAATAATATGCCATTTAGCAGACGCTTTTATCCAAAGCGACTTACAGTCATGTGTGCATACATTTTTACGTATGGGTGGTCCCGGGGATCGAACCCACTACCTTGGCGTTACAAGCGCCATGCTCTACCAATTGAGCTACAGAGGACCGTGTTGTTGCTGTTGTGTTGGTGAGTGTGTTGTGTTGTTGCTGTTGTGTTGGTGAGTGTGTTGTGTTGTCAGAGAGCATTATGTAAATGAATCATGTTAATTCATTGATGACTGGTTGATATGCCAGGAGGTCATGACTGTGGCAGATATACATATTTAATAGCTGCCCTGCATTCAGCCCACGCTGCAGGATAAAACATTCATCACGACCAGCTAAATATACCACTGGGTTAACCTGATAAATATATAATAAATATACCACTGGCTTAACCTGCTAAATATATAATAAATATACCACAGGGTTAACCTGCTAAATATATAATAAATATACCACTGGCTTAACCTGCTAAATATATAATAAATATACCACAGGGTTAACCTGCTAAATATATAATAAATATACCACTGGGTTAACCTGCTAAATATATAATAAATATACCACAGGGTTAACCTGATAAATATATAATAAATATACCACTGGGTTAACCTGCTAAATATATAATAAATATACCACTGGGTTAACCTGCTAAATATATAATAAATATACCACTGGGTTAACCTGCTAAATATATAATAAATATACCACAGGGTTAACCTGATAAATATATAATAAATATACCACTGGGTTAACCTGCTAAATATATAATAAATATACCACAGGGTTAACCTGATAAATATATAATAAATATACCACAGGGTTAACCTGCTAAATATATAATAAATATACCACAGGGTTAACCTGCTAAATATATAATAAATATACCACAGGGTTAACCTGCTAAATATATAATAAATATACCACTGGGTTAACCTGCTAAATATATAATAAATATACCACTGGCTTAACCTGATAAATATATAATAAATATACCACAGGGTTAACCTGATAAATATATAATAAATATACCACTGGGTTAACCTGCTAAATATATAATAAATATACCACAGGGTTAACCTGATAAATATATAATAAATATACCACTGGGTTAACCTGCTAAATATATAATAAATATACCACAGGGTTAACCTGATAAATATATAATAAATATACCACAGGGTTAACCTGCTAAACCCCCATTCTCATCGACGGGGCTGTAGTGGAACAGGTTGAGAGCTTCAAGTTCCTTGGTGTCCACATCACCAACGAACTATCATGGTCCAAACACACCAAGACAGTCGTGAAGAGGGCACGACAAAGCCTATTCCCCCTCAGGAGACTAAAAAGATTTGGCATGGGTCCTCAGATCCTCAAAAAATTCTACAGCTGCACCATCGAGAGCATCCTGACTGGTTGCATCACCGCCTGGTATGGCAACTGCTTGGCCTCTGACCGCAAGGCACTACAGAGGGTAGTGTGTACGGCCCAGTACATCACTGGGGCAAAGCTCCCTGCCATCCAGGACCTCTATACCAGGCGGTGTCAGAGGAAGGCCCTCAAAATTGTCAAAGACTCCAGTCACCCTAGTCATAGACTGTTCTCTCTGCTACCGCACGGCAAGCGGTACCGGAGTGCCAAGTCTAGGTCCAAAAGACTTCTCAACAGCTTCTACCCCCAAGCCATAAGACTCCTGAACAGCTAATCATGGCTACCCGGACTATTTGCACTGCCCCCCCACCCCATCCTTTTTACGCTGCTGCTACTCTGTTAAGTATTTATGCATAGTCGTCACTTTAACTCTACCCACATGTACATATTACCTCAACTAGCCGGTGCCCCCGCACATTGACTATGCAACGGTACCCCCCTGTATATATAGCCTCCCTACTGTCACTTTATTCTATTGTATATATAGCCTCCCTACTGTCACTTTATTTTTTACTTCTGCTCTTTTTTTCTCAACACTTTTTTGTTGTTTTATTCTTACTTTTTTTGTTTAAAATAAATGCACTGTTGGTTAAGGGCTGTAAGTAAGCATTTCACTGTAATGTCTGCACCTGTTGTATTCGGCGCATGTGACCAATAAAATTTGATTTGATTTGATGATTTGATTTGATTAAATATATAATAAATATACCACAGGGTTAACCTGATAAATATATAATAAATATACCACTGGCTTAACCTGCTAAATATATAATAAATATACCCCCGGGTTAACCTGCTAAATATATAATAAATATACCACAGGGTTAACCTGCTAAATATATAATAAATATACCACAGGGTTAGCCTGCTAAATATATAATAAATATACCACTGGGTTAACCTGCTAAATATATAATAAATATACCACAGGGTTAACCTGCTAAATATATAATAAATATACCACAGGGTTAACCTGCTAAATATATAATAAATATACCACAGGGTTAACCTGCTAAATATATAATAAATATACCACTGGGTTAACCTGCTAAATATATAATAAATATACCACTGGGTTAACCTGCTAAATATATAATAAATATACCACAGGGTTAACCTGCTAAATATATAATAAATATACCACTGGGTTAACCTGCTAAATATATAATAAATATACCACTGGGTTAACCTGCTAAATATATAATAAATATACCACTGGGTTAACCTGCTAAATATATAATAAATATACCACTGGGTTAACCTGCTAAATATATAATAAATATACCACAGGGTTAACCTGCTAAATATATAATAAATATACCACAGGGTTAACCTGCTAAATATATAATAAATATACCACTGGGTTAACCTGCTAAATATATAATAAATATACCACTGGGTTAACCTGCTAAATATATAATAAATATACCACTGGGTTAACCTGCTAAATATATAATAATAAAGGGTATGCTAAATATATAATAAATATCCACAGGGTTAACCTGCTAAATATATAATAAATATACCACAGGGTTAACCTGCTAAATATATAATAAATATACCACTGGGTTAACCTGCTAAATATATAATAAATATCCCACAGGGTTAACCTGCTAAATATATAATAAATATACCACTGGGTTAACCTGCTAAATATATAATAAATATACCACAGGGTTAACCTGATAAATATATAATAAATATACCACTGGGTTAACCTGCTAAATATATAATAAATATACCACAGGGTTAACCTTCTAAATATATAATAAATATACCACTGGCTTAACCTGCTAAATATATGATAAATATACCCCCGGGTTAACCTGCTAAATATATAATAAATATACCACAGGGTTAACCTGCTAAATATATAATAAATATACCACAGGGTTAGCCTGCTAAATATATAATAAATATACCACTGGGTTAACCTGCTAAATATATAATAAATATACCACAGGGTTAACCTGCTAAATATATAATAAATATACCACAGGGTTAACCTGCTAAATATATAATAAATATACCACAGGGTTACCTGCTAAATATATAATAAATATACCACTGGGTTAACCTGCTAAATATATAATAAATATACCACTGGGTTAACCTGCTAAATATATAATAAATATACCACAGGGTTAACCTGCTAAATATATAATAAATATACCACTGGGTTAACCTGCTAAATATATAATAAATATACCACTGGGTTAACCTGCTAAATATATAATAAATATACCACTGGGTTAACCTGCTAAATATATAATAAATATACCACTGGGTTAACCTGCTAAATATATAATAAATATACCACAGGGTTAACCTGCTAAATATATAATAAATATACCACAGGGTTAACCTGCTAAATATATAATAAATATACCACTGGGTTAACCTGCTAAATATATAATAAATATACCACTGGGTTAACCTGCTAAATATATAATAAATATACCACAGGGTTAACCTGCTAAATATATAATAAATATACCACAGGGTTAACCTGCTAAATATATAATAAATATCCCACAGGGTTAACCTGCTAAATATATAATAAATATACCACAGGGTTAACCTGCTAAATATATAATAAATATACCACAGGGTTAACCTGCTAAATATATAATAAATATACCACTGGGTTAACCTGCTAAATATATAATAAATATACCACTGGGTTAACCTGCTAAATATATAATAAATATACCACTGGGTTAACCTGCTAAATATACAGTGCCTTGTTATGTTACAGCCTTATTCTAAAATGGATTTAAATTAATACAAAATCCTCAGCAATCTACACACAATACCCCATAATGACAAAGCAAAAACAGGTTTTTAGACATTTTTGCAAATGTATTAAAAATGTAAAACAGAAATACCTTATAGACATAAATACTAAGACCCTTTGCTATGAGACTCAAAATTGAGCAGAAGTGCATTGGTCATCCTTGAGAAGTTTCTACAACTTGATTGGAGTCCACCAGTGGTAAATTCAATTGATTGGACATGATTTGGAAAGGCACATACCTGTCTATATAAGGTCCCACAGGGTTAACCTGCTAAATATATAATAAATATACCACTGGGTCAACCTGCTAAATATATAATAAATATACCACTGGGTTAACCTGCTAAATATATAATAAATATACCACAGGGTTAACCTGCTAAATATATAATAAATATACCACTGGGTTAACCTGCTAAATATATAATAAATATACCACTGGGTTAACCTGCTAAATATATAATAAATATACCACTGGGTTAACCTGCTAAATATATAATAAATATACCACAGGGTTAACCTGCTAAATATATAATAAATATACCACTGGCTTAACCTGCTAAATATATAATAAATATCCCACAGGGTTAACCTGCTAAATATATAATAAATATACCACAGGGTTAACCTGCTAAATATATAATAAATATACCACAGGGTTAACCTGCTAAATATATAATAAATATACCACTGGGTTAACCTGCTAAATATATAATAAATATACCACAGGGTTAACCTGCTAAATATATAATAAATATACCACAGGGTTACCTGCTAAATATATAATAAATATACCACTGGGTTAACCTGCTAAATATATAATAAATATACCACAGGGTTAACCTGCTAAATATATAATAAATATACCACTGGGTTAACCTGCTAAATATATAATAAATATACCACTGGGTTAACCTGCTAAATATATAATAAATATACCACTGGGTTAACCTGCTAAATATATAATAAATATACCACTGGGTTAACCTGCTAAATATATAATAAATATACCACAGGGTTAACCTGCTAAATATATAATAAATATACCACTGGGTTAACCTGCTAAATATATAATAAATATACCACAGGGTTAACCTGATAAATATATAATAAATATACCACTGGCTTAACCTGCTAAATATATAATAAATATACCACAGGGTTAACCTGCTAAATATATAATAAATATACCACTGGGTTAACCTGCTAAATATATAATAAATATACCACTGGGTTAACCTGCTAAATATACAGTGCCTTGTTATGTTACAGCCTTATTCTAAAATGGATTTAAATTAATACAAAATCCTCAGCAATCTACACACAATACCCCATAATGACAAAGCAAAAACAGGTTTTTAGACATTTTTGCAAATGTATTAAAAATGTAAAACAGAAATACCTTATAGACATAAATACTAAGACCCTTTGAGACTCAAAATTGAGCAGAAGTGCATTGGTCATCCTTGAGAAGTTTCTACAACTTGATTGGAGTCCACCAGTGGTAAATTCAATTGATTGGACATGATTTGGAAAGGCACACACCTGTCTGTATAAGGTCCCACAGTTGACAGTGCATGTCAGACAGAGGAATTATGATTATGACTAAAATTGTTAACCCCAATACTGATGATGACTGTGTGAACTGTGTTAGGGTTATCATTATGAACCCACTAACACAGGGGGGGGAGTTAGAAACTGCTGAGACAAACATTCCAGGATGAAGGGGACTGAGAAACTGTTTAAAGGCCTCCTAAAGGTGGGCGGAGCAAAGTGCCTTTGTGTGTCAAGGGGTATAAAAGCTGTATATGTGTTTTTTGGCGGCAGAGCTCTCCATGATTAAACATACAGATCATTCTTGCCGGTTGTGGACCTTCGTTTAATTCATGATTAAACCAGAGCCTTACACCCTCTGGGAATTATTCAGAGCATTAAGTTTGATTAATTAGAGATAGAAATTCTCGTGACAATGTCAGAGCAAAAACTAAGCCATGAGGTTGAAGGAATTGTCCGTAGAGCTCAGAGACAGGATTGTGTCAAAGCACAGATCTGGGGAAGGGTACCAAAACATTTCTGCAGCATTGAAGGTCCCCAAGAACACAGTGGCCTCCATCATTCTTAAATGGAAGAAGTTTGGAACCACCAAGACTCTTCCTAGAACTGGCCGCCCGGCCAAACTGAGCAATCGCGGGAGAAGGGCCTTGGTCAGGAAGGTGACCAAGAACCCAATGGTCACTCTGAGAGAGCTCCAGAGTTCCTCTGTGGAGATGGGAGAACCTTCCAGAAGGACAACCATATCTGCAACACTCCACCAATCAGGCCTTTATGGTAGAGTGGCCAGACAGAAGCCACTCCTCAGTAAAAGGCATGACAGCCCGCTTGGAGTTTAACAAAAGGCACCTAAAGACTCTCAGACCATGAGAAACAAGATTCTCTGGTCTGATGAAACCAAGATTAAACTATTTGGCCTGAAAGCCAAGTGTCACATCTGGAGGAAACCTGGCACCATCCCTACGGTGAAGCATGATGGTGGTAGCATCATGCTGTGGGGATGTTTTTCAGCGGCAGGTACTGGGAAACTAGTCAGGATCGAGGCAAATATAAACAGAGCAAAGTACAGAGAGATCCTTGATGAAAACCTGCTCCAGAGCGCTCAGGACCTCAGACTGGGGCGAAGGTTCACCTTCCAACAGGACAACGACCCTAAGCACACAGCCAAGACAACGCAGGAGTGGCTTCGGGACAAGTCTCTGAATGTCCTTGAATGGCCCAGCCAGAGCCCAGACTTGAACCCGATCGAACATCTCAGGAGAGACCTGAAAATAGCTGTGCAATGACGCTCCCCATCCAACCTGACAGAGCTTGAAAGGATCTGCAGAGAAGAATGGGAGAAACTCCCCAAATACAGGTGTGCCAAGCTTGTAGCGTCATACCCAAGAAGACTCAAGGTTGTAATCGCTGCGAAAGGTGCTTCAACAAAGTACTGAGTGAAGGGTCTGAATACTTATGTAAATGTGATATTTGTTTTTTATTTGTAATACATTTGCAAAAAAAAAAAATAACTGTTTTTGCTTTGTCATTATGGGGTATTGTGTGTAGATTGGTGAGGGGAAAAAACAATTTATTCCATTTTAGAATAAGGCCGTAACGTAACAAAATGTGGAAAAAGTCAAGTGGTCTGAATACTTTCCAAATGCACTGTAGGCATTTTATCTAAGAAAATGTAGCCTATTTCTGAACAAAGTAGCCATTTTCATTAGGATCCGGTATCTCTCTTTATATTTGGAGCTTCTGGTCAGTGGTGATCAATAACCTGAGTTACTGAGAGTCTCTTAGCTGGTGTGTTTCTGTTATAGAATGAAAGATATATTCTCTGCATAACATAGACAAACAGCACTCACTGCATAATGTTCCTATAACAGACAAACAGCACTCACTGCATAATGTTCCTATAACAGACAAACAGCACTCACTGCATAATGTTCCTATAACAGACAAACAGCACTCACTGCATAATGTTCCTATAACAGACAAACAGCACTCACTGCATAATGTTCCTATAACAGACAAACAGCACTCACTGCATAATGTTCCTATAACAGACAAACAGCACTCACTGCATAATGTTCCTATAACAGACAAACAGGCACTCACTGCATAATGTTCCTATAACAGACAAACAGCACTCACTGCATAATGTTCCTATAACAGACAAACAGCACTCACTGCATAATGTTCCTATAACAGACAAACAGCACTCACTGCATAATGTTCCTATAACAGACAAACAGCACTCACTGCATAATGTTCCTATAACAGACAAACAGCACTCACTGCATAATGTTCCTATAACAGACAAACAGCACTCACTGCATAATGTTCCTATAACAGACAAACAGCACTCACTGCATAATGTTCCTATAACAGACAAACAGCACTCACTGCATAATGTTCCTATAACAGACAAACAGCACTCACTGCATAATGTTCCTATAATGTTCCTATAACAGACAAACAGCACTCACTGCATAATGTTCCTATAACAGACAAACAGCACTCACTGCATAATGTTCCTATAACAGACAAACAGCACTCTGACTGCATAATGTTCCTATAACAGACAAACAGCACTCACTCTGACTGCATAATGTTCCTATAACAGACAAACAGCACTCACTGCATAATGTTCCTATAACAGACAAACAGCACTCACTGCATAATGTTCCTATAACAGACAAACAGCACTCACTGCATAATGTTCCTATAACAGACAAACAGCACTCACTGCATAATGTTCCTATAACAGACAAACAGCACTCACTGCATAATGTTCCTATAACAGACAAACAGCACTCACTGCATAATGTTCCTATAACAGACAAACAGCACTCACATAATGCATAATGTTCCTATAACAGACAAAAACAGCACTCACTGCATAATGTTCCTATAACAGACAAACAGCACTCACTGCATAATGTTCCTATAACAGACAAACAGCACTCACTGCATAATGTTCCTATAACAGACAAACAGCACTCACTGCATAATGTTCCTATAACAGACAAACAGCACTCACTGCATAATGTTCCTATAACAGACAAACAGCACTCACTGCATAATGTTCCTATAACAGACAAACAGCACTCACTGCATAATGTTCCTATAACAGACAAACAGCACTCACTGCATAATGTTCCTATAACAGACAAACAGCACTCACTGCATAATGTTCCTATAACAGACAAACAGCACTCACTGCATAATGTTCCTATAACAGACAAACAGCACTCACTGCATAATGTTCCTATAACAGACAAACAGCACTCACTGCATAATGTTCCTATAACAGACAAACAGCACTCACTGCATAATGTTCCTATAACAGACAGAAACAGCACTCACTGCATAATGTTCCTATAACAGACAAACAGCACACTCACTGCATAATGTTCCTATAACAGACAAACAGCACTCACTGCATAATGTTCCTATAACAGACAAACAGCACTCACTGCATAATGTTCCTATAACAGACAAACAGCACTCACTGCATAATGTTCCTATAACAGACAAACAGCACTCACTGCATGCATAATGTTCCTATAACAGACAAACAGCACTCTAATGTTCTGCATAATGTTCCTATAACAGACAAACAGCACTCACTGCATAATGTTCCTATAACAGACAAACAGCACTCACTGCATAATGTTCCTATAACAGACAAACAGCACTCACTGCATAATGTTCCTATAACAGACAAACAGCACTCACTGCATAATGTTCCTATAACAGACAAACAGCACTCACTGCATAATGTTCCTATAACAGACAAACAGCACTCACTGCATAATGTTCCTATAACAGACAAACAGCACTCACTGCATAATGTTCCTATAACAGACAAACAGCACTCACTGCATAATGTTCCTATAACAGACAAACAGCACTCACTGCATAATGTTCCTATAACAGACAAACAGCACTCACTGCATAATGTTCCTATAACAGACAAACAGCACTCACTGCATAATGTTCCTATAACAGACAAACAGCACTCACTGCATAATGTTCCTATAACAGACAAACAGCACTCACTGCATAATGTTCCTATAACAGACAAACAGCACTCACTGCATAATGTTCCTATAACAGACAAACAGCACTCACTGCATAATGTTCCTATAACAGACAAACAGCACTCACTGCATAATGTTCCTATAACAGACAAACAACACTCACTGCATAATGTTCCTATAACAGACAAACAGCACTCACTGCATAATGTTCCTATAACAGACAAACAGCACTCACTGCATAATGTTCCTATAACAGACAAACAGCACTCACTGCATAATGTTCCTATAACAGACAAACAGCACTCACTGCATAATGTTCCTAACAGACAAACAGCACTCACTGCATAATGTTCCTATAACAGACAAACAGCACTCACTGCATAATGTTCCTATAACAGACAAACAGCACTCACTGCATAATGTTCCTATAACAGACAAACAGCACTCACTGCATAATGTTCCTATAACAGACAAACAACACTCTGACTGCATAATGTTCCTATAACAGACAAACAGCACTCTGACTGCATAATGTTCCTATAACAGACAAACAACACTCTGACTGCATAATGTTCCTAACAGACAAACAGCACTCACTGCATAATGTTCCTATAACAGACAAACAGCACTCACTGCATAATTTTCCTATAACAGACAAACAGCACTCACTGCATAATGTTCCTATAACAGACAAACAGCACTCTCACTGCATAATGTTCCTATAACAGACAAACAACACTCTGACTGCATAATGTTCCTATAACAGACAAACAACACTCTGACTGCATAATGTTCCTATAACAGACAAACAACACTCTGACTGCATAATGTTCCTATAACAGACAAACAACACTCTGACTCTGCATAATGTTCCTATAACAGACAAACAACACTCACTGCATAATGTTCCTATAACAGACAAACAACACTCTGACTCTGCATAATGTTCCTATAACAGACAAACAACACTCACTGCATAATGTTCCTATAAGACAGACAAACACTCTGACTGCATAATGTTCCTATAACAGACAAACAGCACTCACTGCATAATGTTCCTATAACAGACAAACAACACTCTGACTCTGCATAATGTTCCTATAACAGACAAACAGCACTCACTGCATAATGTTCCTATAACAGACAAACAGCACTCACTGCATAATGTTCCTATAACAGACAAACAGCACTCACTGCATAATGTTCCTATAACAGACAAACAGCACTCACTGCATAATGTTCCTATAACAGACAAACAACACTCTGACTGCATAATGTTCCTATAACAGACAAACAACACTCACTGCATAATGTTCCTATAACAGACAAACAACACTCTGACTGCATAATGTTCCTATAACAGACAAACAGCACTCACTGCATAATGTTCCTATAACAGACAAACAGCACTCACTGCATAATGTTCCTATAACAGACAAACAACACTCACTGCATAATGTTCCTAACAGACAAACAACACTCTGACTCTGCATAATGTTCCTAACAGACAAACAGCACTCTGACTGCATAATGTTCCTATAACAGACAAACAACACTCTGACTGCATAATGTTCCTATAACAGACAAACAACACTCTGACTGCATAATGTTCCTATAACAGACAAACAACACTGACTGCATAATGTTCCTATAACAGACAAACAACACTCTGACTGCATAATGTTCCTAACAGACAAACAACACTCTGACTCTGCATAATGTTCCTATAACAGACAAACAACACTCTGACTCTGCATAATGTTCCTATAACAGACAAACAACACTCTGACTGCATAATGTTCCTATAACAGACAAACAACACTCTGACTGCATAATGTTCCTAACAGACAAACAACACTCTGACTGCATAATGTTCCTATAACAGACAAACAACACTCTGACTGCATAATGTTCCTATAACAGACAAACAACACTCTGACTGCATAATGTTCCTATAACAGACAAACAGCACTCTGACTGCATAATGTTCCTATAACAGACAAACAACACTCTGACTGCATAATGTTCCTAACAGACAAACAACACTCTGACTCTGCATAATGTTCCTATAACAGACAAACAGCACTCACTGCATAATGTTCCTATAACAGACAAACAGCACTCACTGCATAATGTTCCTATAACAGACAAACAGCACTCACTGCATAATGTTCCTATAACAGACACAAACAGCACTCACTGCATAATGTTCCTAACAGACAAACAACACTCTGACTCTGCATAATGTTCCTATAACAGACAAACAACACTCTGACTCTGCATAATGTTCCTATAACAGACAAACAACACTCTGACTCTGCATAATGTTCCTATAACAGACAAACAACACTCACTGCATAATGTTCCTATAACAGACAAACAACACTCTAACTGCATAATGTTCCTATAACAGACAAACAACACTCTGACTGCATAATGTTCCTATAACAGACAAACAACACTCTGACTGCATAATGTTCCTATAACAGACAAACAACACTCTGACTCTGCATAATGTTCCTATAACAGACAAACAGCACTCACTGCATAATGTTCCTATAACAGACAAACAGCACTCACTGCATAATGTTCCTATAACAGACAAACAGCACTCACTGCATAATGTTCCTAACAGACAAACAAACACTCTGACTCTGCATAATGTTCCTAAACAGACAAACAGCACTCTGACTGCATAATGTTCCTATAACAGACAAACAACACTCTGACTGCATAATGTTCCTATAACAGACAAACAACACTCTGACTGCATAATGTTCCTATAACAGACAAACAACACTCACTGCATAATGTTCCTATAACAGACAAACACACACTCATAATGTTCTGCATAATGTTAATGTTCCTATAACAGACAAACAACACTCTGACTCTGCATAATGTTCCTATAACAGACAAACAACACTCTGACTCTGCATAATGTTCCTATAACAGACAAACAACACTCTGACTGCATAATGTTCCTATAACAGACAAACAACACTCTGACTGCATAATGTTCCTAACAGACAAACAAACAACACTCTGACTGCA
Organism: Coregonus suidteri; assembly: GCA_036851935.1. NCBI lineage: Eukaryota > Metazoa > Chordata > Actinopteri > Salmoniformes > Salmonidae > Coregonus > Coregonus suidteri. The sequence continues at coordinate 54,308,203 of CM072232.1, read as the reverse complement.
TAATGTTCCTATAACAGACAAACAACACTCTGACTGCATAATGTTCCTATAACAGACAAACAACACTCTGACAAACAGACTCTGACTGCATAATGTTCCTATCCTATAACAGACAAACAGCACTCACTGCATAATGTTCCTATGTTCAGATAACAACAAACACTCTGACTGCATAATGTTCCTATACAGACAAACAACACTCTGACTCTGCATAATGTTCCTATAACAGACAAAAACAGCACTCACTGCATAATGTTCCTATAACAGACAAACAGCACTCACTGCATAATGTTCCTATAACAGACAAACAGCACTCACTGCATAATGTTCCTATAACAGACAAACAGCACTCTGACTGCATAATGTTCCTATAACAGACAAACAACACTCTGACTCTGCATAATGTTCCTATAACAGACAAACAACACTCTGACTCTGCATAATGTTCCTATAACAGACAAACAACACTCTGACTCTGCATAATGTTCCTATAACAGACAAACAACACTGACTGCATAATATTCCTATAACAGACAAATAACACTCTAACTGCATAATGTTCCTATAACAGACAAACAACACTCTGACTGCATAATGTTCCTATAACAGACAAACAACACTCTGACTGCATAATGTTCCTAACAGAGAAAACAACACTCTGACTCTGCATAATGTTCCTATAACAGACAAACAGCACTCACTGCATAATGTTCCTAACAGACAAACAACACTCTGACTGCATAATGTTCCTATAACAGACAAACAACACTCTGACTGCATAATGTTCCTATAACAGACAAACAACACTCTGACTGCATAATGTTCCTATAACAGACAAACAACACTCTGACTCTGCATAATGTTCCTATAACAGACAAACAACACTCTGACTCTGCATAATGTTCCTATAACAGACAAACAACACTCTGACTGCATAATGTTCCTATAACAGACAAACAACACTCTGACTCTGCATAATGTTCCTATAACAGACAAACAACACTCTGACTGCATAATGTTCCTATAACAGACAAACAACACTCTGACTACATAATGTTCCTATAACAGACAAACAACAACACTCTGACTCTGCATAATGTTCCTATAACAGACAAACAACACTCTGACTGCATAATGTTCCTATAACAGACAAACATCACTCTGACTGCATAATGTTCCTATAACAGACAAACAACACTCTGACTGCATAATGTTCCTATAACAGACAAACAACACTCACTGCATAATGTTCCTATAACAGACAAACAACACTCTGACTGCATAATGTTCCTAACAGACAAACAACACTCTGACTGCATAATGTTCCTAACAGACAAACAACACTCTGACTGCATAATGTTCCTATAACAGACAAACAACACTCTGACTGCATAATGTTCCTATAACAGACAAACAACACTCTGACTGCATAATGTTCCTATAACAGACAAACAACACTCTGACTGCATAATGTTCCTAAAACAGACAAACAACACTCTGACTGCATAATGTTCCTATAACAGACAAACAACACTCTGACTGCATAATGTTCCTATAACAGACAAACAACACTCTGACTGCATAATGTTCCTATAACAGACAAAACAACACTCTGACTGCATAATGTTCCTATAACAGACAAACAACACTCTGACTGCATAATGTTCCTAACAGACAAACAACACTCTGACTCTGCATAATGTTCCTATAACAGACAAACAACACTCTGACTGCATAATGTTCCTATAACAGACAAACAACACTCTGACTGCATAATGTTCCTATAACAGACAAACAACACTCTGACTGCATAATGTTCCTAACAGACAAAACATCACTCAGACTGCATAATGTTCCTATAACAGACAAACAACACTCTGACTGCATAATGTTCCTATAACAGACAAACAACACTCTGACTCTGCATAATGTTCCTATAACAGACAAACAACACTCTGACTCTGCATAATGTTCCTATAACAGACAAACAACACTCTGACTCTGCATAATGTTCCTATAACAGACAAACAACACTCTGACTGCATAATGTTCCTATAACAGACAAACAACACTCTGACTGCATAATGTTCCTATAACAGACAAAACAACACTCTGACTCTGCATAATGTTCCTATAACAGACAAACAAACACTCACTGACTGCATAATGTTCCTATAACAGACAAACAACACTCTGACTCTGCATAATGTTCCTATAACAGACAAACAACACTCTGACTGCATAATGTTCCTATAACAGACAAACAACACTCTGACTCTGCATAATGTTCCTATAACAGACAAACAACACTCTGACTCTGCATAATGTTCCTATAACAGACAAACAACACTCTGACTGCATAATGTTCCTATAACAGACAAACAACACTCTGACTGCATAATGTTCCTAAAACAGACAAACAACACTCTGACTGCATAATGTTCCTATAACAGACAAACAACACTCTGACTGCATAATGTTCCTATAACAGACAAACAACACTCTGACTGCATAATGTTCCTATAACAGACAAACAACACTCTGACTGCATAATGTTCCTATAACAGACAAACAACACTCTGACTGCATAATGTTCCTAACAGACAAACAAACACTCTGACTCTGCATAATGTTCCTATAACAGACAAACAACACTCTGACTGCATAATGTTCCTATAACAGACAAACAACACTCTGACTGCATAATGTTCCTAACAGACAAACAACACTCTGACTCTGCATAATGTTCCTATAACAGACAAACAACACTCTGACTGCATAATGTTCCTAACAGACAAACAACACTCTGACTGCATAATGTTCCTATAACAGACAAACAACACTCTGACTCTGCATAATGTTCCTATAACAGACAAACAACACTCTGACTCTGCATAATGTTCCTATAACAGACAAACAACACTCTGACTGCATAATGTTCCTATAACAGACAAACAACACTGACTGCATAATGTTCCTATAACAGACAAACAACACTCTGACTGCATAATGTTCCTATAACAGACAAACAACACTCTGACTGCATAATGTTCCTTTAACAGACAAACAACACTCTGACTGCATAATGTTCCTATAACAGACAAACAACACTTTGACTGCATGATGTTCCTAACAGACAAACATCACTCAGACTGCATAATGTTCCTATAACAGACAAACAACACTCTGACTGCATAATGTTCCTATAACAGACAAACAACACTCTGACTGCATAATGTTCCTATAATAACAGACAAACAACACTCTGACTCTGCATAATGTTCCTATAACAGACAAACAAACACTCTGACTCTGCATAATGTTCCTATAACAGACAAACAACACTCTGACTCTGCATAATGTTCCTATAACAGACAAACAACACTCTGACTGCATAATGTTCCTATAACAGACAAACAACACTCTGACTGCATAATGTTCCTATAACAGACAAACAACACTCTGACTCTGCATAATGTTCCTATAACAGACAAACAACACTCTGACTGCATAATGTTCCTATAACAGACAAACAACACTCTGACTCTGCATAATGTTCCTATAACAGACAAACAACACTCTGACTGCATAATGTTCCTATAACAGACAAACAACATGCTGACTGCATAATGTTCTGACTCTGCATAATGTTCCTATAACAGACAAACAACACTCTGACTCTGCATAATGTTCCTATAACAGACAAACAACACTCTGACTGCATAATGTTCCTATAACAGACAAACAACACTCTGACTGCATAATGTTCCTAAAAAACAGACAAACAACACTCTGACTGCATAATGTTCCTATAACAGACAAACAACACTCTGACTGCATAATGTTCCTATAACAGACAAACAACACTCTGACTGCATAATGTTCCTATAACAGACAAACAACACTCTGACTGCATAATGTTCCTATAACAGACAAACAACACTCTGACTCTGCATAATGTTCCTATAACAGACAAACAACACTGACTGCATAATGTTCCTATAACAGACAAACAACACTCTGACTCTGCATAATGTTCCAAACAGACAAACAACACTCTGACTGCATAATGTTCCTATAACAGACAAACAACAATCTGACTGCATAATGTTCCTATAACAGACAAACAACACTCTGACTCTGCATAATGTTCCTATAACAGACAAACAACACTCTGACTCTGCATAATGTTCCTAACAGACAAACAACACTGACTGCATAATGTTCCTATAACAGACAAATAACACTCTAACTGCATAATGTTCCTATAACAGACAAACACTCACTCTGACTGCATAATGTTCCTATAACAGACAAACAACACTCTGACTCTGCATAATGTTCCTATAACAGACAAACAACACTCTGACTGCATAATGTTCCTATAACAGACAAACAACACTCTGACTCTGCATAATGTTCCTATAACAGACAAACAACACTGACTGCATAATGTTCCTATAACAGACAAACAACACTCTGACTGCATAATGTTCCTATAACAGACAAACACTCTGACTGCATAATGTTCCTATAACAGACAAACAACACTCTGACTCTGCATAATGTTCCTATAACAGACAAACAACACTCTGACTCTGCATAATGTTCCTATAACAGACAAACAACACTCTGACTCTGCATAATGTTCCTATAACAGACAAACAACACTCTGACTGCATAATGTTCCTATAACAGACAAACAACACTCTGACTGCATAATGTTCCTATAACAGACAAATAACACTGACTACATACTGTTCCTATAACAGACAAACAACACTCTGACTGCATAATGTTCCTAACAGACAAACAACACTCTGACTGCATAATGTTCCTATAACAGACAAACAACACTCTGACTGCATAATGTTCCTATAACAGACAAACAACACTCACTGCATAATTTTCCTATAACAGACAAACAACACTGACTACATAATGTTCCTAACAGACAAACAACACTCTGACTGCATAATGTTCCTATAACAGACAAACAAATGTTCACTCTGACTGCATAATGTTCCTATAACAGACAAACAACACTCTGACTGCATAATGTTCCTATAACAGACAAACAACACTCTGACTCTGCATAATGTTCCTATAACAGACAAACAACACTCACTGCATAATGTTCCTATAACAGACAAACAACACTCTGACTCTGCATAATGTTCCTATAACAGACAAACAACACTCTGACTCTGCATAATGTTCCTAACAGACAAACAGCACTCTGACTGCATAATGTTCCTATAACAGACAAACACTCTGACTACATAATGTTCCTATAACAGACAAACAACACTCTGACTGCATAATGTTCCTATAACAGACAAACAACACTCTGACTCTGCATAATGTTCCTATAACAGACAAACAACACTCTGACTGCATAATGTTCCTATAACAGACAAACACTCTCTGACTACATAATGTTCCTATAACAGACAAACAACACTCTGACTGCATAATGTTCCTAACAGACAAACAACACTCTGACTCTGCATAATGTTCCTATAACAGACAAACAGCACTCACTGCATAATGTTCCTATAACAGACAAACACTCTGACTGCATAATGTTCCTATAACAGACAAACAACACTCTGACTGCATAATGTTCCTATAACAGACAAACAACACTCTGACTCTGCATAATGTTCCTATAACAGACAAACAACACTCTGACTGCATAATGTTCCTATAACAGACAAACAACACTCTGACTCTGCATAATGTTCCTATAACAGACAAACAACACTCTGACTGCATAATGTTCCTATAACAGACAAACAACACTCACTGCATAATGTTCCTAACAGACAAACAACACTCTGACTGCATAATGTTCCTATAACAGACAAACAGCACTCACTGCATAATGTTCCTATAACAGACAAACAACACTCTGACTGCATAATGTTCCTATAACAGACAAACAACACTCTGACTGCATAATGTTCCTATAACAGACAAACACTCTATTTTTTACAATTTTAATTGAAAACAATCAGAATTAGGTACTTAATTGTTACCCAGAAATGATTTGATATTGAGATAAAACAGCTACATTGGACCTTTTAATCTCTGCTTCTGACATCTCACCCTAAACAACAGATAGGGGGTTGGGTTAGTGGTAAATGTCTCTAACCACTACATCACCATAGATAGAAGATAAATGTCTCTGTAATGATCAGGTTAGTCCAGAGGAGGCAGCAGAGTCAACACGAACTGACAGGAAATAAACTACATGAGGATGGACGCACAATCAGAGCACCACTGAGCTAAACGCAAGGCCTTAGTACGGGGAGCTAAATCCAATCTTTCAGGTCTCAGACAAGGTTGTTGATCAGGTGAGTGCAGACCAGCTAGAGGTCTAATGTTTTCCTGCGTGGCGTTAAGGTGGGTTGCAGACAGGGTCTAAATAAGTCATCTGTCTGATAGCCTGCAGGCTGGAAAATATAGGATCTTCTCTTATTATCACACCAGCTGATGGCTGCCACTTGAAAACAGTACTGTAGGCAGGCTCTAAATAAACCATACACACGCTTCCATAGATTTAACAGTGGCTCAAACAGTATTTAGAAATACTGCAGTCTACTACTAACTTATACACAGGTAAAGTAAATCAAATATATGCTGATAAAATGGTGGTGTTGATACTTTATAAAATACAAGCGTAACAGTTACTAACAAACTGTAAACCTGGTTGAGCTAAAGCCTAGGCATTAGTTTTGGGGAGCTAACTCAAATCTTCAGGTCTCAGCCAAGGTTATTGATCGACATCTAATGAGGCGGCAGGTAGCTTAGTGGTTAAGAGCGTAGTGCCAGTAACCGAAAGGTCGCTGGTTCTAATCCCTGAGCTGACTAGTGGAAAAATCTGTCGATGTGCCCTTGAGCAAGGCACTTAACCCTAATTGCTCCTTCTAAGTCGCTCTGGATAAGAGCGTCTGCTAAATGTCTAAAATGTAAATGATGTTCCTGCTGTGAGACAGGCAGAGAGACAGACAGACAGACAGACAGGCAGACAGGCAGACAGACAGGGCCTACAGGAGTACACTACACTACAGACTGGACAGATATAAAAGAGTGTCACTGCTCATATTAGCTGTTGGCTACCACTATAAAACAGTATTATAAGTAAACCCTTTTATAGGTCAACAACAAACCTATTTATATCTGTGTTGTTGTTGTTTTTAATCGCACTGCTTTGCTTCATCTTGG
>CM072232.1:54268424-54300473 GCA_036851935.1 Coregonus suidteri | reverse complement strand
GAGTTTACTAAAACATTATACTGATATAGTAGTGTGGAGTTTACTAAAACATTATACTGATATAGTTGTGTGGAGTTTACTAAAACATTATACTGATATAGTAGTGTGGAGTTTACTAAAACATTATACTGATATAGTTGTGTGGAGTTTACTAAAACATTATACTGATATAGTTGTGTGGAGTTTACTAAAACATTATACTGATATAGTTGTGTGGAGTTTACTAAAACATTATACTGATATAGTTGGGTGGAGTTTACTAAAACATTATACTGATATAGTTGGGTGGAGTTTACTAAAACATTATACTGATATAGTTGGGTGGAGTTTACTAAAACATTATACTGATATAGTTGTGTGGAGTTTACTAAAACATTATACTGATAGTAGTGTGGAGTTTACTAAAACATTATACTGATCAAGTTGTGTGGAGTTTACTAAAACATTATACTGATATAGTTGTGTGGAGTTTACTAAAACATTATACTGATATAGTAGTGTGGAGTTTACTAAAACATTATACTGATATAGTTGTGTGGAGTTTACTAAAACATTATACTGATATAGTTGTGTGGAGTTTACTAAAACATTATACTGATATAGTAGTGTGGAGTTTACTAAAACATTATACTGATATAGTTGTGTGGAGTTTACTAAAACATTATACTGATATAGTTGTGTGGAGTTTACTAAAACATTATACTGATATAGTAGTGTGGAGTTTACTAAAACATTATACTGATATAGTAGTGTGGAGTTTACTAAAACATTATACTGATATAGTTGTGTGGAGTTTACTAAAACATTATACTGATATAGTAGTGTGGAGTTTACTAAAACATTATACTGATATAGTTGTGTGGAGTTTACTAAAACATTATACTGATATAGTTGTGTGGAGTTTACTAAAACATTATACTGATATAGTAGTGTGGAGTTTACTAAAACATTATACTGATATAGTTGTGTGGAGTTTACTAAAACATACTGATCAAGTTGTGTGGAGTTTACTAAAACATTATACTGATAAAGTAGTGTGGAGTTTTAAAATACAACGTCCTAGCTAGCTGCTAGCTAGCTACTTCCAAACAATAACACACAGCCATATGATCCAGCATCAAGTGTAATGCCTACCCCATAACGTTACAACACAATGCGCCGCTCTCCCTCTGTATCTCCTGTCACAGTCCCTCCATCTTCTCTCCTCCTCAGCTCAGGTTATTCCAAAACAGAATCTCTCCATCCATTCCTCTCTCATCTTTAAAACTCCCGCTTACTAACTCTCACACCTGTTGATATAACCACTATCACTAGTAAACTCCCTCTCTCGCTTTCTTCCTAGTCTCTACCTCTTCGCCGTGTCGTACAGGCGGAATGGATGCGTTTGCATTTTTTATGTCGTTATTATGCGGGTGTTGTGTTGGCTGGTGAATGGAGCAGCCGCTAACCGCTCTACTCGGGAGGCGGAATGGATGCGTTATTCTGCCGGTGTTGTGTTGGCTGGTGAATGGAGCAGCCGCTAACCGCTCTACTCGGGAGGCGGAATGGATGCGTTATTATGCGGGTGTTGTGTTGGCTGGTGAATGGAGCAGCCGCTAACCGCTCTACTCGGGAGGCGGAATGGATGCGTTATTCTGCCGGGTGTTGTGTTGGCTGGTGAATGGAGCAGCCGCTAACCGCTCTACTCGAGAGGCGGAAAGCATGCGTTATTCGACCGGGTGTTGTGTTGGCTGGTGAAAGGAGCAGCCGCTAACCGCGGAATGGATGCGTTATTCTGCCGGGTGTTGTGTGTTTGCGGTGAATGGAGCAGCCGCTAACCGCTCTACTCGGGAGGCGGAATGGATGCGTTAGGGTGTTGTGTTGGCTGGTGAATGGAGCAGCCGCTAACCGCTCTACTCGAGAGGCAGAAAGCAGGGCGACCGTTGGTAAAGGCGCCAACAGCAGGTCCGCGAGGAGGACAGGTGAGTCGCGTGGGCGAGGTCAAAGTTGAAGGGTTGAGGGGGGGGGGTCAAGGAGCGCGGGCGTTGCCGTGGCGACTCACAATTAATTCATTATTTTGATTATTTTATTCATTCATCCACTACTGGAGAGAAAAGAGGGAAGAGGATGTAGGTATTTCACTGAGTTTCATTCACAGGTGCAACCATATAATTAGTCATTAGAATACTAGAATGGACATGAAACTTCTTATGATTATCCAAAGGTCAGCCAGTGCTGTGATAAGATATTGTGTAAAAGGATGAATATATCTGCACTGTATGTGTGTTAGCTAGCTATCCAGACAGTTTTAGAGGAATGATTCCATACATTTTTCTAATTAACTGCCAATATGCCAAAACATTTCATTCAAACAATGCCATCAGTCCACAGCCATACCCTGGCTCAAATCTGTTGATGATAGGATTTAGACAAGTTGTAAATGAAACACATACTGATATTGTATCATACAATAGCACTCAGCTTTCCAAGAGAACCAAATCTGAGACATGTACGGCCTGTTTATATATATTCTAGAGGCTATTTATATAGAAAATGTGTATAAAACCCATATAAACTGTATTTATAATTATATGACTATATTTTAGGTTGACTATAATTCCATTACACAATTTCTGATACATCACATGCCTTACATTTATTTTCCTGCATAAATAAAAGCACCTCTGCCTCTACTGCCATTCATTCCAATTAGACTGGTTTTGGATTTCTCCCTGACCAAGATGGCTGCCATGTTCACCCCGATATGGAACTTTGAGGGTTTATGACATAGCCCCTCTAGTAATTTAATAGGATCTCTATGGGTGCAACGTTTAATCTTTATTTAAACAGGGAGTCCCATTGAGAAGAAAGTCTCTTTTGCAAGGGACCCCTCCAAACATCAGTCACATTCTGTGCTGTAGAGTTTATTCGAGGGGTATCATATTTCCAGGTCCCCTGCCAGATTATTAAAACCAGAGAGGAAAAGGTGAAGCAAGAGGTATAACTGGGCCCAAAATCAGTCTTATCCAGCATTTTATTTATTTATTTATTTCACCTTTATTTAACCAGGTAAGGCAGTTGAGAACAAGTTCTCATTTACAACTGCGACCTGGCCAAGATAAAGCAAAGCAGTGCAATAAAAAAAACAAAACACAGAGTTACATGTGGCGTTTTTTCGCCTATTTCTAAAATGTTTCTTCTTAAAATGTGACTTTAAACCTAACCTAAACCATACTGCTAACCTTATGCCTAACCCTAAATTAAAAAAAAAGCAACGTTTTGTTTTCATGAATTTTTAACGATATTTTGACTTTGTGGCTGTGGTAACTATTGGAATAAAGGAATTTTTATTGTTAGAGCGGCAACTACAGTTTCTGGTCAATATAATTAAGCAATAAGGCACGAGGGGGTGTGTTATATGGCTCAATATACCACGGCCCAAGGCTGTTCTTATGCACGACGCAACGCGGAGTGCCTGGATACAGCCCTTAGCCGTGGTATATTGGCCATATAGGTGCCGTATTGCTATTATAAACTGTCTACCAACATAATTAGAACAGTAAAAAATAAAATCATACCCATGGTATACGGTCTGATATACCATGGCTTTCAGCCAATCAGCATTCAGGGCTCGAACCACCCAGTTTATAATGGATAATATGCGTTAGAACCAATGATGTAAATTTAAATAAACCCTGGATTGCAGATGCTATGCATTGGCCATTGAGAGGCTTTGAAGCCACCGGTCCCATCAGTCATCTAGTGTATATATAAACCATATATGAACCATATTGAAGGTCTGATACACTGAGCCATTTATGCGCTACAGTATTTAGACTAGAGTCTGAAGTCTGTTATAGCTCCTGAAACTGAGCCATATTGAACATAATTGCTGAACATTACCATCTAGCTCAGAAAGTCTAGACATTTTTAAGGAAAGACCTTAAGACACCTTTATAGCTGTGTAATGCATTAGGCCTCTCAGGTTTATAACATTTTCAACGTCTCATTTAAGAAAATGTACTGTTTTTAGCTTTCTCACCTTACATTACATTTGTTTAATCACTTTGAAACGCACGCCCAGTACGAAATATGCTCTAGAGAGTGTGATTTGACGCTCCAAATAGAGAAACGTGTTCCATGACTTACCTACGGGCTGGAAACGACCTCTTCAACCGTCTGAGCCAGCTCCTTCTGCTGCACTGTGAACCCTCCTCACTTCCGACAGTTTAACATTACATTTCCCTGACACACACACACACACTATATGAGAGTTTAGCTGTTAATGTTTAACTAGTCCGAGGTGAAGATTACCAAAGATAATCAAATCTGTCCCTGACAATTGTAAGGCGATTGTTAAAAGGCGTGTTAAATGTGATGGACCACACACCCAGAGCTTTCTATCACAAAACAGGGGCTCCTCGTACCTTCCAGTAGCCCACTCTAGCCCTCTCTCATCATTTACATTTTAGTCATTTAGCAGACGCTCTTATCCAGAGCCACTTACAGTTGTGAGTGCATACATTATTTTATTTTTCATACTGGCCCCCCCGTGGGAATTGAACCCACAACCCTGGCGTTGCAAACGCCATGCTCTACCAACTGAGCTACATCCCCTGCCGGCCATTCCCTCCCCTTCCCTGGGCCAATTGTGCGCCGCCCCATGGGGTCTCCAGGTCGCCGGCCGGCCTACGACAGAGCCTGGATTCGAACCAGGATCTCTAGTGGCACAGCTAGCACTGCGATGCAGTGCCTTAGACCACTGTCCACCACCCAAAGGACATCCAGCCAAGGAGGGAGAGGGAAAAAGGGGCTCCTCGTAACCTTTCAGTAGCCCACTCTAGCCCTCTCTCCTCTGCCACTGGTTTGAATAGGAGTAGGGTGAAGTTGGGGCTCATCGTTCCTTTCAGTAGCCCACTCTAGCCCTCTCTCCTCTGCCACTGGTTTGAATAGGAGTAGGGTGAAGTTGGGGCTCATCGTTCCTTTCAGTAGCCCACTCTAGCCCTCTCTCCTCTGCCACTGGTTTGAATAGGAGTAGGGTGAAGTTGGGGCTCCTCGTAACCTTTCAGTAGCCCACTCTAGCCCTCTCTCCTCTGCCACTGGTTTGAATAGGAGTAGGGTGAAGTTGGGGCTCATCGTACCTTTCAGTAGCCCACTCTAGCCCTCTCTCCTCTGCCACTGGTTTGAATAGGAGTAGGGTGAAGTTGGGGCTCATCGTAACCTTTCAGTAGCCCATTCTAGCCCTCTCTCCTCTGCCACTGGTTTGAATAGGAGTAGGGTGAAGTTGGGGCTCATCGTTCCTTTCAGTAGCCCACTCTAGCCCTCTCCTCTGCCACTGGTTTGAATAGGAGTAGGGTGAAGTTGGGGCTCATCGTTCCTTTCAGTAGCCCATTCTAGCCCTCTCTCCTCTGCCACTGGTTTGAATAGGAGTAGGGTGAAGTTGGGGCTCATCGTTCCTTTCAGTAGCCCATTCTAGCCCTCTCTCCTCTGCCACTGGTTTGAATAGGAGTAGGGTGAAGTTGGGGCTCATCGTTCCTTTCAGTAGCCCATTCTAGCCCTCTCTCCTCTGCCACTGGTTTGAATAGGAGTAGGGTGAAGTTGGGGCTCATCGTAGTAGCCTTTCTCTCCTCTGTAATAGGAGTAGGGTGAAGTTGGGGCCATCGTACCTTTCAGTAGCCCATTCTAGCCCTCTCTCCTCTGCCACTGGTTTGAATAGGAGTAGGGTGAAGTTGGGGCTCATCGTTCCTTTCAGTAGCCCACTCTAGCCCTCTCTCCTCTGCCACTGGTTTGAATAGGAGTAGGGTGAAGTTGGGGCTCATCGTTCCTTTCAGTAGCCCATTCTAGCCCTCTCTCCTCTGCCACTGGTTTGAATAGGAGTAGGGTGAAGTTGGGGCTCATCGTTCCTTTCAGTAGCCCATTCTAGCCCTCTCTCCTCTGCCACTGGTTTGAATAGGAGTAGGGTGAAGTTGCCCTGAGATGCTGATCTTGTGGCAGTTTGGCATGTTCAGGATATGGGGCGAGGGGAAGCTGATCCTAGACATGTACCTAACAGGGCTGGGGTCAATTCCAATTGAAAGGCAGTCAATTCAGGAAGTGATTTTAATTAAACATTTCAAAAATGAAAAAACTTGAAATGAAATCGTTTCTACTGCTCAGTTTGAGGTCATTGAAAATATATAGTTATTTCAAATTGTAATTTAAGTTTACTTCCTGAATTGACTGCCTTCAATTTGAATTGACCCCAGCCCTTGTACCTTGGGGGGGAAACTGTCATTTCAATTCAACACCTCGCTCTCTGCTGTCAGTCGCCTTACTTCTGCAGACTACAGAACCTGCTGGATTGGAATTCAAAAACAAGACAAATTGCAACCAATGGAAAAACAAAACCAAAGAAGCAAGCCGTGTCCATTTCAAGTTCTTAGAATTTATTTAGTTTCCCTGTTCATTCTGGATGCGTTTCCATGTCAACAAAGATCACATATGCTGATCCTGTCCTCTTGTAACTCAGATCACATCTGGTTCTTGATTGGTTATTTTTAGTTTCATACACAAAATAAGAATCAGGACTTTAGAATCTACTGTACACTGGTTCTGCATAAATCAACTTCCTGTTTTGTTTTTAACTCCTCCCACCCAGCCCGTCATCTGTCCAATCAGAAGCCCTGTTTTACTAACTCTTCCCACCCAGCCAATCATCTGTCCAATCAGAAGCCCTGTTTTACTAACTCTTCCCACCCAGCCCATCATCTGTCCAATCAGAAGCCCTGTTTTACTAACTTTCCCACCCAGCCCGTCATCTGTCCTATCAGAAGGGCTGTTTCACTTCTTAACAATCTGGATGACGTCCTCGTGCTCCATGATGTGTGTTAGCCCCACCCGCTGGGGGTCGAACTTGGTGCTGGTGCCCTGGAACACAACAGGAAGACAGTCACAAAATGGAGTCATGAAAGAAAGATCCAGTGTTTTTTAACGCAGAGAGCCAACCCAACGTTGCTAGCATGGAGTGCTGCTGACTTACCCAGACCAGGGCGTACTTGAACTGGCTGGCTAACGTTCTGTGGATCCGATGGCACTGCAGGGAGAGAGGGAGACCGTCTTTAAGGCTTTAGCTCAGCGGGTTAACACAGTCTGGTGCCGAGCACCTGGGTTCAAAGCCAGGATGTAAGTGTGTGTGTTCAGCTCACCACATGTTCTACAGACGCTCCTCTCCTCATGATGATGGCGTCGCTGAAGTCAGGCCTCTCTGAAACAACAAGACCACAATTCAACAGGAGACACCAGGGGTTCTAAACACAGTGTGGGAGACACCAGGGGTTCTAAACACAGTGTGGGAGACACCAGGGCTTCTAAACACAGTGTGGGAGACACCAGGGGTTCTAAACACAGTGTGGGAGACACCAGGGCTTCTAAACACAGTGTGGGAGACACCAGGGGTTCTAAACACAGTGTGGGAGACACCAGGGGTGTGGGACACAGTGTGGGAGACACCAGGGCTTCTTTCTAAACACAGTGTGGGAGACACCAGGGCTTCTAAACACAGTGTGGGAGACACCAGGGGTTCTAGGGGGAGACACCAGGGGTTCTAAACACAGTGTGGGAGACACACCAGGGAGACCACCAGGGGTTCTAAACACAGGGGACAACAGGGGTTCTAAACACAGTTCTAAAACACAGTGTGGGAGACACCAGGGGTTCTAAACACAGTGTGGGAGACACCAGGGGTTCTAAACACAGTGTGGGAGACACCAGGGGGTTCTAAACACAGTGTGGGAGACACCAGGGGGTTCTAAACACAGTGTGGGAGACACCAGGGGCTTCTAAACACAGTGTGGGAGACACCAGGGGCTTCTAAACACAGTGTGGGAGACACCAGGGGTTCTAAACACAGTGGGAGAGACCAGGGGTTCTAAACACAGTGTGGGAGACACCAGGGGTTCTAAACACAGTGTGGGAGACACCAGGGGTTCTAAACACAGTGTGGGAGACACCAGGGGGTTCTAAACACAGTGTGGGAGACACCAGGGGGTTCTAAACACAGTGTGGGAGACACCAGGGGTTCTAAACACAGTGGGAGACACCAGGGGTTCTGGGTGGGAGACACCAGGGGGTTCTAAACACAGTGTGGGAGACACCAGGGGGTTCTAAACACAGTGTGGGAGACACCAGGGGGTTCTAAACACAGTGTGGGAGACACCAGGGGGTTCTAAACACAGTGTGGGAGACACCAGGGGGTTCTAAACACAGTGTGGGAGACACCAGGGGGTTCTAAACACAGTGTGGGAGACACCAGGGGGTTCTAAACACAGTGTGGGAGAGACCAGGGGGTTCTAAACACAGTGTGGGAGACACCAGGGGGTTCTAAACACAGTGTGGGAGACACCAGGGGGTTCTAAACACAGTGTGGGAGACACCAGGGGTTCTAAACACAGTGTGGGAGACACCAGGGGGTTCTAAACACAGTGTGGGAGACACCAGGGGTTCTAAACACAGTGTGGGAGACACCAGGGCTTCTAAACACAGTGTGGGAGACACCAGGGGTTCTAAACACAGTGTGGGAGACACCAGGGGTTCTAAACACAGTGTGGGAGACACCAGGGGTTCTAAACACAGTGTGGGAGACACCAGGGGGAGACACCAGGGGTTCTAAACACAGTGTGGGAGACACCAGGGGGTTCTAAACACAGTGTGGGAGACACCAGGGCTTCTAAACACAGTGTGGGAGACACCAGGGCTTCTAAACACAGTGTGGGATTTTGAAACACAGTGTGTGTGCCTGTGTGTGCCTGTGTGTGTGTGGCCGTGTCTGAATACCCTTGCATCCTAAATAGTAGGCCGTTTGAGTATGAGAAAAAAGAAAGTAAAATAGTATGCGACCATTTGAAAATCTAGTGTACTTTAAATGGCTGATGTCATACTCATTTAGGCTTTGACAACAGCTGATCAGTTAGATATGGGGAGGAGCTCCCGAGATCAACCAATAAGCAGGAAACAACATGACGCATTCTCAGTATGAGGTGGGGGGGGGGGGGGGGGGGGGAGTGTACCTCCTCTCTTCTTAGTGTAAAGACAGATGAGGGCCAGGTATTCCCACAGCCTCTCCAACAGGTAATCCAGGTTCAGCTTCATCCCACAGCTAAACACAGAGGAGACACGGGCAGTGAGATCTCTGCTTACCATTAACACATGATCAACAGTGTTGAGACACACACACAGAGGAGACACGGGTTCTAGTGAGATCTCTGCTTACCATTAACACATGATCAACAGTGTTGACAGACAGACACACAGAGGAGACACGGGCAGTGAGATCTCTGCTTACCATTAACACATGATCAACAGTGTTGACAGACACACCGTAACACAGAGGAGACACGGGCAGTGAGATCTCTGCTTACCATTAACACATGATCAACAGTGTTGACAGACACACAGGTAGTTTCAGAGGAGACACGGGGGTTCGTGAGCCAGTCTGTGCACCTCCATTAACACATGATCAACAGTGTTGTACAGACACACAGGAACACAGAGGAGACACGGGCAGTGAGATCTCTGCTTACCATATACACACATGATCAACAGTGTTGACAGACACATCAGGTACGTAACACAGAGAGAGACATAGATCAGGGCAGTGCTAGATCTCTGCTTACATAGAACACATGATCAACAGTGTCATGACAGGTACACACCGTAAACACAGAGGAGACATAGGGCAGTGAGATCTCTGCTTACCATTAACACATGATCAAAACAGAGCTGTTAGACAGACACACATAGAGCTAGATCACACAGAGGTAGACACACAGTGAGATCTCTGCTTACCATTAACACATGATCAACAGTGTTGACAGACACACAGGGTGGTTTCTGACCTGATGACGACACTGTGGGGTTCGTGAGCCAGTCTGTCCACCTCCTCTATAGAGATCTGATCCACCTTGTTGTACACCTACACACACACACACACACACACACACACACACACACACACACACACACACAGCTTAGAGACACACATACACACACACACACACACACACACACACACACGACTGCATATTCATTGTGGACTGGTACAGATCATAGATCAGGTACGTACATATAAACATGGAGCTAGATCATAGATCAGGTACGTACATATAAACATAGAGCTAGATCATAGATCAGGTACGTATAAACATAGAGCTAGATCATAGATCAGGTACGTACATATAAACATAGAGCTAGATCATAGATCAGGTACGTACGTATAAACATAGAGCTAGATCATAGATCAGGTACGTATAAACATAGAGCTAGATCATAGATCAGGTACGTATAAACATAGAGCTAGATCATAGATCAGGTACGTACGTTATAAACAGGCATGTAAAACTCTGTTCCCAACAATGACGTCGATGAAGTCATCAGGAGTGCTGTCAGTTTCGTCGGAACAGAACCTCAGCGTTAAGATTTCTGAGGTGGATCGTTAAGGTTCTACCTACTGTTCTGAGGTGGATCGTCAAGGTTCTACCTACTGTTCTGAGGTGGAACGTTAAGGTTCTAACTACGTATGTTCTGAGGTGGAACGTTAAGGTTCTACCTACTGTTCTGAGGTGGATCGTTAAGGTTCTACCTACTGTTCTGAGGTGGAACGTTAAGGTTCTACCTACTGTTCTGAGGTGGATCGTTAAGGTTCTACCTACTGTTCTGAGGTGGAACGTTAAGGTTAGACCTACTGTTCTTAGGTGGATCGTTCAGGTTCTACCTACTGTTCTGAGGTGGATCGTTAAGGTTCTACCTACTGTTCTGAGGTGGAACGTTAAGGTTCTACCTACTGTTCTGGAGTACGTAAGTGGAACGTTTAAGGTTCTACCTACTGTTCTGAGGTGGGTTCTATCGTTAAGGTTCTACCTACTGTTCTGAGGTGGAACGTTAAGGTTCTACCTACTGTTCTCTGAGGTGGAACGTTAAGGTTCTACCTACTGTTCCGAGGTGGAACGTTAAGGTTCTACCTACTCTTCTGAGGTGGAAACGTTAAGGTTCTACCTACTGTTCTGAGGTGGAACGTTAAGGTTCTACCTACTGTTCTGAGGTGGAACGTTAAGGTTCTACCTACTGTTCTGAGGTGGATCGTTAAGGTTCTACCTACTGTTCTGAGGTGGATCGTTAAGGTTCTACCTACTGTTCTGAGGTGGAACGTTAAGGTTCTACCTACTGTTCTGAGGTGGAACGTTAAGGTTCTACCTACTGTTCTGAGGTGGAACGTTAGGATTTGAATGTCAGTAGTAACCCTAAGCTGTATCACCTTGCTGTCTGGGTCATGTCTACTGAGAGAGAGATCCTGTTGTGTCTGTCAGCTAACATGCTCAGTCTGGAGGTTATCAACTGTGCTGTGTCAGTACTGATCTGAAGTAGGCCGTCTGCTGTGTCAGTACTGATCTGGAGTAGGCCGTCTGCTGTGTCAGTACTGATCTGGAGTAGGCCGTCTGCTGTGTCAGTACTGATCTGGAGTAGGCCGTTTGCTGTGTCAGTACTGATCTGGAGTAGGCCGTGTGCTGTGTCAGTACTGATCTGGAGTAGGCCGTCTGCTGTGTCAGTACTGATCTGGAGTAGGCCGTGTGCTGTGTCAGTACTGATCTGGAGTAGGCCGTCTGCTGTGTCAGTACTGATCTGGAGTAGGCCGTCTGCTGTGTCAGTACTGATCTGGAGTAGGCCGTGTGCTGTGTCAGTACTGATCTGGAGTAGGCCGTGTGCTGTGTCAGTACTGATCTGAAGTAGGCCGTGTGCTGTGTCAGTACTGATCTGAAGTAGGCCGTGTGCTGTGTCAGTACTGATCTGAAGTAGTAGCCGTCTGCTGTGTGTCAGTACTGATCTGCTGTCTGCTGTGTCAGTACTGATCTGCCGTCTGCTGTGTCAGTGCTGGTCTGGTGTCTGTAGTGTCAGTGCTGGTCTGGTGTCTGTAGTGTCAGTGCTGGTCTGGTGTCTGTAGTGTCAGTGCTGGTCTGGTGTCTGTAGTGTCAGTCTGTAGTGTCAGTGTGGTCTGTCTGTAGTGTCAGTGCTGGTCTGGTGTCTGTAGTGTCAGTGCTGGTCTGGTGTCTGTAGTGTCAGTAGTGGTCTGGTGTCTGTAGTGTCAGTGCTGGTCTGGTGTCTGTAGTGATAGTGTGTTAGTATGTCAGAAGGATACTGTATTCGTGGAGGATGAGCTGGACCAGTTTCTCAGAACACATCGTCAGAGGCACCATGGAGTTATAGGACAAACCCCCTCCCTTCTTGGGCTGAACACAAACACAGAGTTGGAGTTATAGGACAAACCCCCCTCCCTTCTTGGGCTGAACACAAACACAGAGTTGGAGTTATAGGACAAACCCCCTCCCTTCTTGGGCTGAACACAAACACAGAGTTGGAGTTATAGGACAAACCCCCTCCCTTCTTGGGCTGAACACAAACACAGAGTTGGCACAACATTATATACTAGCATCATACACGTTGTTTGAATACTACCGTCATACATACACTACATGACCAACAGTAGTGTGGACACCTGCTCGTCCAACATCTCATTCCTAAATCATGGTCATTAATATGGAGTTGGTTCCCCCCTTTGCTGTCTATAACAGCCTCCACTCTTCTGGGAAGGCTTTCCACTAGATGTTGGAACATTACTGAGAGGACTTGCTTCCATTCAGCCACGAGAGCATTAGTGAGGTCGGGCACTGATGTTGGGCGATTAGGCCTGGCTCGCAGTCTGCGTTCCAATTCATCCCAAAGGTGTTCGATAGGGTTGAGGTCAGGGCTCTGTAAAGGCCGGTCAAGTTCTTCCACACCGATCTCGACAAACCATTTTTCTGAATGGACCTCGCTTTGGGGTTGAAGAAAACGGTTTTATGCTCCAAGGTTTGCCTAAAGCCCGGCCCACTCTGGGTACAAGGGCTCCGGTGATCAATGACGTACCCCGATTGGCAATGCCACCTAGGGGTACTGTTGTCACAACGAGCCTCGCTGGTTTTAGGCGTTAAGATGCCGGCTGGCACCCAGCGCTTGACCGCACGCATTAAAAATAGACCCAGGGAAAAACACGTTACCATGGAGGTTACCATACCGACCAGTCACAGGTACTGGAGACGAAGCGCCTTGTAACCTAGCCGGGAATGGGGCAGACCATAATCTGTGGTAACAGACAGGGGCGATTCGTAACGGAATCCAATTCCCAGGAATGAAAAGCGCTGAGCTGGAGAAAGACTGCTCATTTGGGGGGGGGATCATATGAACCAGAGACTGTGTGTGGGATAATGGCATGGTCCAACCACCAATCACCTACAGGCCCCATAACCTGTATCACTAGACCCCTCATAGGAAGGAACCAGCAATGAATTCCAGTAATGAGCCATCTATGGACAGAGGACATTACTCCCACCCTGGGGGAGATTGATATACCCATTGAACACCATGGAACGTGGGGTACCACAGGGGCATTAAACATGGACAAGCTCTGGCAATGGCTGACGTAGTCCACCGTTTGGCTGACGTAGTCCACCGTTTGGCTGGCGTAGTCCACCGTTTGGCTGGCGTAGTCCACCGTTTGGCTGGCGTAGTCCACCGTTTGGCTGGCGTAGTCCACCGTTTGGCTGACGTAGTCCACCGTTTGGCTGACGTAGTCCACCGTTTGGCTGACGTAGTCCACCGTTTGGCTGACGTAGACCACCGTTTGGCTGACGTAGACCACCGCTTGGCTGACGTAGTCCACCGCTTGGCTGACGTAGTCCACCGCTTGGCTGACGTAGTCCACCGACTTGGCTGACGTAGTCCACCGCTTGGCTGACGTAGTCCACCGTTTGGCTGACGTAGTCCACCGTTTGGCTGACGTAGTCCACCGTTTGGCTGACGTAGTCCACCGTTTGGCTGACGTAGTCCACCGTTAGTCCACCGTTTGGCTGGCGTAGTCCACCGTTAGGCTGACGTAGTCCACCGTTTGGCTGGCGTAGTCCACCGTTTGGCTGACGTAGTCCACCGTTTGGCTGACGTAGTCCGCCGTTTGTCCGCCGTTTGGCTGACGTAGTCCGCCGTTTGGCTGACGTAGTCCGCCGTTTGGCTGACGTAGTCCGCCGTTTGGCTAACGTAGTCCACCGTTTGGCTGACGTAGTCCACCGTTCGGCTGACGTAGTCCACCGTTTGGCTGACGTAGTCCACCGTTTGGCTGACGTAGTCCGCCGTTTGGCTGACGTAGTCCGCCGTTTGGCTGACGTAGTCCGCCGTTTGGCCGACGTAGTCCGCCGTTTGGCTGACGTAGTCCACCGTTTGGCTGACGTAGTCCACCGTTTGGCTGACGTAGTCCACCGTTTGGCTGACGTAGTACACCGTTTGGCTGACGTAGTCCACCGTTTGGCTGACGTAGTCCACCGTTTGGCTGACGTAGTCCGCCGTTTGGCTGACGTAGTCCACCGTTTGGCTGACGTAGTCCACCGTTTGGCTGACGTAGTCCACCGTTTGGCGTAACAAAACATGGGGCACTGGCGTCACAGTAATGTTTTTGTGGAGTGGCGCAGCCGCTCGGAGGCTACTTCCTCATCGGAGGAGCACACAAGCCTCGCTCTCTCTACTCCCTCCAACTGGAGGAGCACACAAGCCTCGCTCTCTCTACTCCCTCCAACTGGAGGAGCACAAGCCTCGCTCGCTCTCTCTCTCCCTCCAACTCCAGAAATTGAAAATAGGAATGGTTGCCATAGCGCCGGGGGAATGCTAGTAAGCTTAATTCACTGGAAGTTACTGTACGTATGCTAGCCAAGAGGCTGTTTAGTCTAAGCTAAGCTAGCGAGCCTCTTTGACCACAGCACGGTCCGTTTAGAATAATCAAGCGACTTAACGCTACAATACTAAATAAGAGATCTACCCAAGCAACTCCCCCCGTGGGGAGGCAGGAGTAGCTAGCTCGCCTCGATGAGTTAGCTAACCTGGCTAGCACGCTATGCAGCAGGGTGGAACGGAGGCGTTAGCTAGTCTGGTCTCAGAAGTCTACGCAGGACCGGATCACCCAGGTGGAACGAGAGGTAGGCGGTGCTTCACCAAGGCAGACCCAGGCAGCGTGGGGACACCCACAGAACCTGGCCCCCCTTTCTCTTCCAGCAGCCTCCCGGAACCGGAACCGGGAAACATTACATCCAGACCATGACCCAAACCATCTCTGGGTCCCCCAGCAACTCAGAGTCAGCCGAGGTACGGGCAGCCGGGAGAGAGGAAGTCACTACGGGAAACGTCAACCCCCTAAAAAGAATGCTACATGATTGTCAAGAGAGCCTGTGGGTGGAGTAGTATGGGGAACGGTGCCAGCCGTCCCTGGTCTCACACACAACCCCAGATTGGAGCGAGGGCAGCCTGAGCACGCACCGAGCCGAGACATGCAAGACAACAAACGTATCTTTTAATTAAATTGGTGCAAGGTCGCGAACCCGAAACCGGGCCTATAGCCGTGGTCGTTTCCGTCGCGTTAGCCATCTACTTATTGCTATAGCCAGGTCAGGCAATTTGAAGAATAACTCAGACTCATTGTTCGTGATTAGGAAACTCCAGCACACAACGTCCAGGGGTTGAGCACGCTCTACCGCTTAGGCAGACAGTTTAGTTAGCGCAACGCAAGACAGTCTCGTGTTCCAAATATTTATTTTAGTAGCGTGAATCGTTCCTGTTCACACCAAGGTGAACAGCGTAATAATCTAAGGAATGAATTCCGAGCCGCACGCTTATCACCTGTGGAAGGCGGGGCTTTCCAGCGAGGCGCAGATTTCATTGGCCTCGTCATGCGTGATTGTAGATCCTTCAACCAAAGTGGCGAGAGTGCGACTCCCAATAGTATGTTGTAACTGACCTTGAAGTAGATGTTAGAGAAACTGACCTTGAAGTAGATGTTAGTTCATTTATGTGATGGAGAAACTGACCTTGAAGTAGATGTTAGTTCATTAATGTGATGGAGAAACTGACCTTGAAGTAGATGTTAGTTCATTCATGTGATGGAGAAACTGACCTTGAAGTAGATGTTAGTTCATTAATGTGATGGAGAAACTGACCTTGAAGTAGATGTTAGTTCATTAATGTGATGGAGAAACTGACCTTGAAGTAGATGTTAGTTCATTCATGTGATGGAGAAACTGACCTTGAAGTAGATGTTAGTTCATTAATGTGATGGAGAAACTGACCTTGAAGTAGATGTTAGTTCATTAATGTGATGGAGAAACTGACCTTGAAGTAGATGTTAGTTCATTCATGTGATGGAGAAACTGACCTTGAAGTAGATGTTAGTTCATTAATGTGATGGAGAAACTGACCTTGAAGTAGATGTTAGTTCATTCATGTGATGGAGAAACTGACCTTGAAGTAGATGTTAGTTCATTAATGTGATGGAGAAACTGACCTTGAAGTAGATGTAGTTCATTAATGTGATGGAGAAACTGACCTTGAAAGTAGATGTTAGTTCATTCATGTGATGGAGAAACTGACCTTGAAGTAGATGTTAGTTCATTAATGTGATGGAGAAACTGACCTTGAAGTAGATGTTAGTTCATTAATGTGATGGAGAAACTGACCTTGAAGTAGATGTTAGTTCATTCATGTGATGGAGAGAAACTGACCTTGAAGTAGATGTTAGTTCATTAATGTGATGGAGAAACTGACCTTGAAGTAGATGTTAGTTCATTAATGTGATGGAGAAACTGACCTTGAAGTAGATGTTAGTTCATTCATGTGATGGAGAAACTGACCTTGAAGTAGATGTTAGTTCATTAATGTGATGGAGAAACTGACCTTGAAGTAGATGTTAGTTCATTAATGTGATGGAGAAACTGACCTTGAAGTAGATGTTAGTTCATTCATGTGATGGAGAAACTGACCTTGAAGTAGATGTTAGTTCATTAATGTGATGGAGAAACTGACCTTGAAGTAGATGTTAGTTCATTAATGTGATGGAGAAACTGACCTTGAAGTAGATGTTAGTTCATTCATGTGATGGAGAAACTGACCTTGAAGTAGATGTTAGTTCATTAATGTGATGGAGAAACTGACCTTGAAGTAGATGTTAGTTCATTAATGTGATGGAGAAACTGACCTTGAAGTAGATGTTAGTTCATTAATGTGATGGAAAACCGACCTTGAAGTAGATGTTGGGTTTAGAGCGGTTGAGTCTGATGCCGACCGACTCCAACTCCTTCTCCAGTAGTTTCCTGAGGAGACAGACAGAACACACTAACTAAAGTAACCTGAGGAGACAGACAGAAACACACTAACTAACTACCTGAGGAGACAGACAGAACACACTAACTAACTAACCTGAGGAGACAGACAGAACACATAACTAACTAACCTGGAGAGACGGACAGAACACACTAACTAACTAACCTGAGGAGACAGACAGAACACACTAACTAACTAACCTGAGGAGACGGACAGAACACACTAACTAACTAACCTGAGGAGACAGACAGAACAACACTAACTAACTAACCTGAGGAGACAAACAGAACACACTAACTAAACTAACCTGAGGAGACAGACAGAACACACTAACTAACTAACCTGAGGAGACATGACAGAACACACTAACTAACATAACACCTGAGGAGACAGACAGAACACACTAACTAACTAACCTGAGGAGACAAACAGAACACACTAACTAACTAACCTGAGGAGACAGACAGAAACACACTAACTAACTAACCTGAGGAGACAGACAGAACACACTAACTAACTAACCTGAGGAGACAGACAGAACACACTAACTAACTAAACAACCTGAGGAGACAGACAGAACACACTAACTAACTAACCTGAGGAGACAGACAGAACACACTAACTAACTAACTGAGGAGACAGACAGAACACACTAACTAACTAACCTGAGGAGACAGACAGAACACACTAACTAACTAACCTGAGGAGACAGACAGAACACACTAACTAACTAACCTGAGGAGACAGACAGAACACACTAACTAACTAACCTGAGGAGACAGACAGAACACACTAACTAACTAACCTGAGGAGACAGACAGAACACACTAACTAACTAACCTGGGGAGACAGACAGAACACACTAACTAACTAACTAACCTGAGGAGACAGACAGAACACACTAACTAACTAACTAACCTGAGGAGACAGACAGAACACACTAACTAACTAACCTGAGGAGACAGACAGAACACACTAACTAACTAACTAACCTGAGGAGACAGACAGAACACACTAACTAACTAACCTGAGGAGACAGACAGAACACACTAACTAACTAACCTGAGGAGACAGACAGAACACACTAACTAACTAACCTGAGGAGACAGACAGAACACACTAACTAACTAACTAACCTGAGGAGACAGACAGAACACACTAACTAACTAACCTGAGGAGACAGACAGAACACACTAACTAAACCGAGGAGACAGACAGAACACACTAACTAACTAACTAACCTGAGGAGACAGACAGAACACACACTAACTAACTAACCTGAGGAGACAGACAGAACACACTAACTAACTAACCTGAGGAGACAGACAGAACACACTAACTAACTAACCTGAGGAGACAGACAGAACACACTAACTAACTAACCTGAGGAGACAGACAGAACACACTAACTAACTAACCTGAGGAGACAGACAGAACACACTAACTAACTAACCTGAGGAGACAGACAGAACACACTAACTAACTAACCTGAGGAGACAGACAGAACACACTAACTAACTAACTAACCTGAGGAGACAGACAGAACACACTAACTAACTAACTAACCTGAGGAGACAGACAGAACACACTAACTAACTAACCTGAGGAGACAGACAGAACACACTAACTAACTAACCTGAGGAGACAGACAGAACACACTAACTAACTAACCTGAGGAGACAGACAGAACACACTAACTAACTAACCTGAGGAGACAGACAGAACACACTAAACTAACTAACCTGAGGAGACAGACAGAACACACTAACTAACTAACCTGAGGAGACAGACAGAACACACTAACTAACTAACCTGAGGAGACAGACAGAACACACTAACTAACTAACCTGAGGAGACAGACAGAACACACTAACTAACTAACCTGAGGAGACAGACAGAACACACTAACTAACTAACCTGAGGAGACAGACAGAACACACTAACTAACTAACCTGAGGAGACAGACAGAACACACTACTACTAACTAACCTGAGGAGACAGACAGAACACACTAACTAACTAACCTGAGGAGACAGACAGAACACACTAAACTAACTAACCTGAGGAGACAGACAGAACACACTAACTAACTAACCTGGGAGACAGACAGAACACACTAACTAACTAACCTGAGGAAACAGACAGAACACACTAACTAACTAACTACTAACCTGGGGAGACAGACAGAACACACTAACTAACTAACCTGAGGAGACAGACAGAACACACTAACTAACTAACCTGAGGAGACAGACAGAACACACTAACTAACTAACCTGAGGAGACAGACAGAACACACTAACTAACTAACCTGAGGAGACAGACAGAACACACTAACTAACTAACCTGAGGAGACAGACAGAACACACTAACTAACTAACCTGAGGAGACAGACAGAAACACACTAACTACTAACCTGGGGAGACAGACAGAACACACTAACTAACTAACCTGAGGAGACAGACAGAAACACACTAACTAACTAACCTGAGGAGACAGACAGAACACACTAACTAACTAACCTGGGGAGACAGACAGAACACACTAACTAACTAACCTGAGGAGACAGACAGAACACACTAACTAACTAACCTGAGGAGACAGACAGAACACACTAACTAACTAACTAACTGAGGAGACAGACAGAACACACTAAACTAACTAACTAACCTGAGGAGACAGACAGAACACACTAACTAACTAACCTGAGGAGACAGACAGAACACACTAACTAACTAACCTGAGGAGACAGACAGAACACACTAACTAACTAACCTGAGGAGACAGACAGAACACACTAACTAACTAACCTGAGGAGACAGACAGAACACACTAACTAACTAACCTGAGGAGACAGACAGAACACACTAACTAACTAACCTGAGGAGACAGACAGAACACAACTAACTAACCTGAGAGACAGACAGACAACACACTAACTAACTAACCTGAGGAAAAGACAGACAGAACACACTAACTAACTAACCTGAGGAGACAGACAGAACACACTAACTAACTAACCTGAGGAGACAGACAGAAACACACTAACTAACTAACCTGAGGAGACAGACAGAAACACACTAACTAACTGGGGACTAACTAACCTGAGAGAGACAGACAGAACACACTAACTAACTAACCTGAGGAGACAGACAGAACACACACTAACTAACTAACCTGGGAGACAGACAGAACACACTAACTAACTAACCTGAGGAGACAGACAGAACACACTAACTAACTAACCTGGGGAACAGACAGACAGAACACACTAACTAACTAACAAACCTGAGGAGACAGACAGAACACACTAACTAACTAACTAACCTGAGGAGACAGACAGAACACACTAACTAACTAACCTGAGGAGACAGACAGAACACACTAACTAACTAACCTGAGGAGACAGACAGAACACACTAACTAACTAACCTGAGGAGACAGACAGAACACACTAACTAACTAACCTGAGGAGACAGACAAAAACACAAACTAACTAACTAACCTGAGGAGACAGACAGAACACACTACACTAACTAACTAACCTGAGGAGACAGACAGAACACACTAACTAACTAACCTGAGGAGACAGACAGAACACACTAACTAAACTAACCTGAGGAGACAGACAGAACACACTAACTAACTAACCTGAGGAGACAGACAGAACACACTAACTAACTAACCTGAGGAGACAGACAGAACACACTAACTAACCTGAGGAGACAGACAGAACACACTAACTAACCTGAGGAGACAGACAGAACACACTAACTAAAACCTGAGACAGACAGAACACACTAACTAACTAACCTGAGGAGACAGACAGAACACACTAACTAACTAACCTGAGGAGACAGACAGAACACACTAACTAACTAACCTGGGAGACAGACAGAAACACACTAACTAACTAACCTGAGGAGACAGACAGAACACACTAACTAACTAACCTGAGGAGACAGACAGAACACACTAACTAACTAACCTGGGGAAACAGACAGAACACACTAACTAACTAACTAACCTGAGGAGACAGACAGAACACACTAACTAACTAACCTGAGGAGACAGACAGAACACACTAACTAACTAACCTGAGGAGACAGACAGAACACACTAACTAACTAACCTGAGGAGACAGACAGAACACACTAACTAACTAACCTGAGGAGACAGACAGAACACACTAACTAACTAACCTGAGGAGACAGACAGAACACACTAACTAACTAACCTGAGGAGACAGACAGAACACACTAACTAACTAACCTGGGGAGACAGACAGAACACACTAACTAACTAACCTGAGGAGACAGACAGAACACACTAACTAACTAACCTGAGGAGACAGACAGAAACACACTAACTAACTAACCTGGGGAGACAGACAGAAACACACTAACTAACTAACCTGAGGAGACAGACAGAACACACACTAACTAACTAACCTGAGGAGACAGACAGAACACACTAACTAACTAACCTGAGGAGACAGACAGAACACACTAACTAACTAACCTGAGGAGACAGACAGAACACACTAACTAACTAACCTGAGGAGACAGACAGAACACACTAACTAACTAACCTGAGGAGACAGACAGAACACACTAACTAACTAACCTGAGGAGACAGACAGAACACACTAACTAACTAACCTGGGGAAACAGACAGAACACACTAACTAACTAACCTGAGGAGACAGACAGAACACACTAACTAACTAACCTGAGGAGACAGACAGAACACACTAACTAACTAACCTGGGGAGACAGACTGAAACACACTAACTAACTAACCTGAGGAGACAGACAGAACACACTAACTAACTAACCTGAGGAGACAGACAAAACACACTAACTAACTAACCTGAGGAGACAGACAGAACACACTAACTAACTAACTAACCTGAGGAGACAGACAGAACACACTAACTAACTAACCCGGGGAAACAGACAGAACAAACTAACTAACTAACCTGAGGAGACAGAACACACTAACTAACTAACTACCTGAGGAGACAGACAGAACACACTAACTAACTAACCTGAGGAGACAGACAGAACACACTAACTAACTAACCTGAGGAGACAGACAGAAACACACTAACTAACTAACCTGAGGAGACAGACAGAAACACACTAACTAACTAACCTGGGAGAAACTGGCTGTCCAGATGTGTAAGGAGGAGACTCAGCATAGGAGGAAGTTATAACTACATTATATGTGCTTGTGTAAACATGTTTTTGTCTTTGCAGATGTTTGACCCAGTGGGTGAATAAACTTGGTTTGAGCTTTTCCTAGTTGTCCGTTAGGATTCTAAATAAACAGAGTAAAAAACTAACAATATTGATAATGATCATTTGTCATACAATTGCTACATTTATTATCAATAAAGCATTAAGATTGCACATTTTGGTCATCTTTTCCTTCTGCAATGCGAATATCAGGTCGCGACTGAGGCAACCAGGCTAACTGTGTGTCCAGAGGTAAAACCAGTTGGGAAACCACTGGTCTAACTAACCAGATGGGACAACCAGTTGAGAACCACTGGTCTAACTAACCAGATGGGACAACCAGTTGAGAACCACTGGTCTAACTAACCAGATGGGACAGACGGAACAATACACAGAAACACACGCTAGACGGTTAGCAGTCAGTCAGTAACTAGCTGCCAGTACTAAGAACACATGCTAGACGGTTAGCAGTCAGTCAGTAACTAGCTGCCAGTACTAAGAACACATGCTAGACGGTTAGCAGTCAGTCAGTAACTAGCTGCCAGTACTAAGAACACACGCTAGACGGTTAGCAGTCAGTCAGTAACTAGCTGCCAGTACTAAGAACAACACATGCTAGACGGTTAGCAGTCAGTCAGTAACTAGCTGCCAGTACTAAGAAACACACGCTAGACGGTTAGCAGTCAGTCAGTAACTAGCTGCCAGTACTAAGAACACATGCTAGACGGTTAGCAGTCAGTCAGTAACTAGCTGCCAGTACTAAGAACACATGCTAGACGGTTAGCAGTCAGTCAGTAACTAGCTGCCAGTACTAAGAACACATGCTAGACGGTTAGCAGTCAGTCAGTAACTAGCTGCCAGTACTAAGAACACATGCTAGACGGTTAGCAGTCAGTCAGTAACTAGCTGCCAGTACTAAGAACACATGCTAGACGGTTAGCAGTCAGTCAGTAACTAGCTGCCAGTACTAAGAACAGCACAGAAACACACGCTAGACGGTTAGCAGTCAGTCAGTAACTAGCTGCCAGTACTAAGAACACATGCTAGACGGTTAGCAGTCAGTCAGTAACTAGCTGCCAGTACTAAGAACACACGCTAGACGGTTAGCAGTCAGTCAGTAACTAGCTGCCAGTACTAAGAACACATGCTAGACGGTTAGCAGTCAGTCAGTAACTAGCTGCCAGTACTAAGAACACACGCTAGACGGTTAGCAGTCAGTCAGTAAC
This sequence comes from Coregonus suidteri, assembly GCA_036851935.1. NCBI lineage: Eukaryota > Metazoa > Chordata > Actinopteri > Salmoniformes > Salmonidae > Coregonus > Coregonus suidteri. Next base: position 54,276,829 of record CM072232.1, on the reverse strand, counting down.
TAGCTGCCAGTACTAAGAACAGCACAGAAACACATGCTAGACGGTTAGCAGTCAGTCAGTAACTAGCTGCCAGTACTAAGAACACACGCTAGACGGTTAGCAGTCAGCCAGTACTAAGAACACTGCTAGACGGGGTAGCAGTCAGTCAGTAACTAGCTGCCAGTACTAAGAACACACACGCTAGACGGTTAGCAGTCAGCCAGTACTAAGAAACACATGCTAGACGGGTAGCAGTCAGTCAGTAACTAGCTGCCAGTACTAAGAACACATGCTAGACGGTTAGCAGTCAGCCAGTACTAAGAACACATGCTAGACGGGTAGCAGTCAGTCAGTAACTAGCTGCCAGTACTAAGAACACACGCTAGACGGTTAGCAGTCAGCCAGTACTAAGACAGCACATGCTAGACGGTTAGCAGTCAGTCAGTAACTAGCTGCCAGTACTAAGAACACATGCTAGACGGTTAGCAGTCAGTCAGTAACTAGCTGCCAGTACTAAGAAACACACGCTAGACGGTTAGCAGTCAGTCAGTAACTAGCTGCCAGTACTAAGAACACACGCTAGATGGTTAGCAGTCAGTCAGTAACTAGCTGCCAGTACTAAGAACACACGCTAGACGGTTAGCAGTCAGTCAGTAACTAGCTGCCAGTACTAAGAACACATGCTAGACGGTTAGCAGTCAGTCAGTAACTAGCTGCCAGTACTAAGAACACATGCTAGACGGTTAGCAGTCAGTCAGTAACTAGCTGCCAGTACTAAGAACACATGCTAGACGGTTAGCAGTCAGTCAGTAACTAGCTGCCAGTACTAAGAACCGCACACACAGACCACGCTGTACGTCTTAGCAGTCTGTCAGTAACTAGCTGCATCATGATGAACCACGTCTGCTGTCCTGGCAACAGCGATGACCTAGCTGCCAGACCCCTTACCTACGGAACACACACACACAGGTCAGAGGTCACCCAATCACAACAAAGAGTTCAAATCATCATCCAATCACAAAAGGCATCTTATTGGTGGTGGAAGAGGTGAGTTCCACAGTGCTCTATATTAATCCCACCAACATTATTCAGAGATAACAGTTTTCTAAATTAATAATTAACCCACATTACTCAGAGATAACTAGTGTCCTCTGCAGCTCAATTGGTAGAGCATGGCGCTTGTAACGCCAGGGTAGTGGGTTCGATCCCCGGGACCACCCATACGTAAAAATGTATGCACACATGACTGTAAGTCGCTTTGGATAAAAGCGTCTGCTAAATGGCATATTATTATATTAATAATTAACCCACATTCCTCAGAGATAACCACAGTGTTCTATATGAATAATTAACCCACATTCAGTCAGCGATAACAACTGTGCTCTATGTTAATAATTAACCTACATTACTCAGAGATAAGTGTTCTATATTAATAATTAACAGCCACATTCCTCAGAGGATAACAACACAGTGACGGGGCTGTAGTGGAGCCGGTCAAGAGCTTCAGGTTCCTCTGTGTCCACATCACTAACTAGGACCTATCATCGTCCAAAACACACCAACACAGTGATGAAGAGGACACGACAACGCCTCTTCCCCCTCAGGAGGCTGAAAAGATTTGCACGGGCCCTCAGACCATCAAAACGTTATACAGCTGCACCATTGAGAGCCAGCTGACTGGTTGCATCACCGCCTGGTATGGCAACTGCTTGGCATTCGACCGCAAGGCGCTACAGAGGGTAGTGCGTACAGCCCAGTACATCACTGGGGGCCAAGGTCCTGCCATCCAGGACTTCTATACCAGGCTGTCAGAGAAAGGTCCTAAAAAAAAAAAAATGGGCTCCCGAGTGGCGCAGAGCCGTCTAAGGCACTGCATCTCAGTGCTTGAGGCGTCACTACAGACCCCCTGGTTCGATTCAGGCTGTATCAAAACCGGCTGCCATTGGGAGTAACATAGGGCGGCGCACAAAACCCAGCGTCGTCCGGGTTTGGCCGTCAGGCATCATTGTAAATAAGAATTTGTTCTAAGAACTGACTTGCCCAGTTAAATAAAGGTACAGTCAAACAATTTTTTTAAACACTCCAGCCACCCAAGTCATTGACTGTTCTCTCTCAGCTACCGGAGCGCCAAGTCTGGGACCAAAAGGCTTCTAGACGGTTAGCAGTCTTCTACCCCTAAGAGGAAGGCCCTAAAAATTGTCAGAGACTCCAGCCCTTTTTTTTGCAGTCACTTTGCCCACACACTCACACATAACTGCACTGAAATACAACACACACACACACACACACACACACACACATACGCATATTCAGTAATGATGCCAAAAACACACAGACACACTTTCACACAGGCTGCTGTACTCTGTTTAGTAACTATCCTGATTGGCTAGTCACTAAGACCCCATACCTACGGTGTAGCAGTATTACAGTAAACTACCAACACAGCTGCTACTCTGTTTATTATCTATCCTGATTGACTAGACTTTTACCCCTACCTACATGTACATAGCTGCCTCAACTACTAAACTGCTGCTACTCTGTTTATTAGTCTATCAGTGATTGCTGCCAGTCACTTTTACCCACTACCTAGACATGTTAGCATTCCTCAGTACCAAAACTAGCTGCTACTCTGTTTATTATCTATCCTGATTGACTAGCAGTCAGTCCCCTACCTACATGTACCAGTATTAAGAACTACCACAACACTGCTGCTACTCTAGCAGTTTATTATCTATCCTGATTGGCTAGTCACTTTTACCCCCTACCTACATGTACATATTACCTCAACTACCAACACTGCTGCTACTCAGTTATTAGTCTATCCTGAGTTGACTAGTCACTTTTACCCCTACTTACATGTACATATTACGGTCAACTACCAGTAAACTAGCTGCCAGTGCTACTCTGTTTATTATCACATCCTGATTGACTAGTCAGTCTTTTACCCCTACCTGCCATGTACTATATTACCTCAACTACAACACTGCTGCTACTCTGTTTATTATCAGTCTGATTGTAACTAGTCTCTTTTAACCCCTACCTACATGTACATATTACCTCAACTACCAACACTGCTGCTACTCTGAATTATCTAGACTGATTGGGTAGTCACTTTTACCCCTAACCATGTACATATTACCTCAACTACCAACACTGCTGCTACTCTGTTATTATCTATCCTGATTGACTAGTCACTTTTAAACCTACTATCATGTAAATAGTAACTCAACTACCAATAACACACTGCTGCTACTCTGTTTATTATCTATCCTGATTGACTAGTCACTTTTAACCCTACCTACATGTACATATTACCTCAACTACCAACACTGCTGCTACTCTGTTTATTATCTATCCTGATTGACTAGTCACTTTTACCCCTACCTACATGTACATATTGCTCAACTAACAACACTGCTGCTACTCTGTTTATTATCTATCAGTGATTGACTAGTCTCTTTTACCCCTACCTACATGTAGGCAGAAACACCTCAACTACCAACACTGCTGCTACTCTGTTTATTATCTTGGTCCTGATTGACTAGTCACTTTTACCCCTACCTACATGTACATATTACCTCAACTACGCCAACACTGCTGCTACTCTGTTTATATCTATCCTGATACTAGTCACTTTTACTAGCCTACAGGAGTACATGTACATATTACCTCAACTACCAACACTGCTGCTACTCTGTTTATTATCTATCCTGATTGGCTAGTCACTTTTACCCCTACCTACATGTACATATTACCTCAACTACCAAAACACTGCTGCTACTCTGTTTATTATCTATCCTGACCTGGCTAGTCACTTTTACCCCTACCTACATGTACATATTACCTCAACTACCAACACTGCTGCTACTCTGTTTATTATCTATACCTGATTGGCTAGTCACTTTTACCCCTACCTATACATTAATAGCTCAGAGATAAACACAGTGCTCTATATTAATAGCTCAAAGATAACACATTGCTCTATATTAATAGCTCAGAGATAACACAATGCTCTATATTAATAGCTCAGAGATAACACAGTGCTCTATATTAATAGCTCAGAGATAACACAGTGCTCTATATTAATAGCTCAGAGATAACACAGTGCTCTATTTTAATAGCTCAGAGATAACACAGTGCTCTATATTAATAGCTCAGAGATAAACACAGTGCTCTATATTAATAGCTCAGAAATAACACAGTGCTCTATATTAATAGCTCAGAGATAACACAGTGCTCTATATTAATAGCTCAGAGATAACACAGTGCTCTATATTAATAGAACAGAGATAACACAGTGCTCTATTTTACTAGCTCAGAGATAACACAGTGCTCTATATTAATAGAACAGAGATAACACAGTGCTCTATATTAATAGCTCAGAGATAACACAGTGCCTCTATATTAATAGCTCAGAGATAACACAGTGCTCTATATTAATAGCTCAGAGATAACACCAGTGCTCTATATTAATAGCACAGAGATAACACAGTGCTCTATTAATAGCACAGAGATAACACAGTGCTCTATATTAATAGCTCAGAGATAACACAGTGCTCTACTATTAATAGCTCAGAGATAACACAGTGCTCTATATTAATAGCTCAGAGATAACACAGTGCTCTATATTAATAGCTCAGAGATAAACACAGTGCTCTATATTAATAGCTCAGAGATAACACAGTGCTCTATATTAATAGCTCAGAGATAACAGTGCTCTATATTAATAGCTCAGAGATAACACAGTGCTCTATATTAATAGCTCAGAGATAACACAGTGCTCTAGTTTAATAGCTCAGAGATAACACAGTGCTTATATTAATAGCTCAGAGATAACAGTGCTCTATTTTAATAGCTCAGAGATAACACGGTGCTCTATATTAATAGCACAGAGATAACACGGTGCTCTATATTAATAGCACAGATAACACAGTGCTCTATATTAATAGCACAGAGATAACACAGTGCACTATATTAATAGCTCAGAGATAACACAATGCTCTATATTAATAGCTCAGAGATAACACGGTGCTCTATATTAATAGCACAGAAGATAACAACAGTGCTCTATATTAATAGCACAGAGATAACACAGTGCTCTATATTAATAGCACAGAGATAACACAGTGCACTATATTAATAGCTCAGAGATAACACAATGCTCTATATTAATAGCTCAGAGATAACACAGTGCTCTATATTTAATAGCTCAGAGATAACACAGTGCTCTATATTAATAGCTCAGAGATAACACAGTGCTCTATATTTAATAACTCAGAGATAACACAGTGCTCTATATTAATAGCTCAGAGATAACACAGTGCTCTATATTCAGCACAGAGATAACACAGTGCTCTATATTAATAGCTCAGAGATAACACAGTGCTCTATATTAATAGCTCAGAGATAACACAGTGCTCTATATTAATAGCTCAGAGATAACACAGTGCTCTATATTAATAGCGCAGAGATAACACAGTGCTCTATATTAATAGCTCAGAGATAACACAGTGCTCTATATTAATAGCTCAGAGATAACACAGTGCTCTATATTAATAGCTCAGAGATAACAGTGCTCTATATTAATAGCTCAGAGATAACACAGTGCTCTATATTAATAGCACAGAGATAACACAGTGCTCTAGTTTTTAATAGCTCAGAGATAACACAGTGCTCTATTAATAAAGTGCTATATAGCTCAGAGGATAAACAGTGCTCTATTTAATAGCTCAGAGATAAACACGGTGCTCTATATTAATAGCTCACAGAGATAACACAGTGCTCTATATTAATAGCACACAGATAACACAGTGCTCTATATTAATAGCACAGAGATAACACAGTGCACTATATTAATAGCTCAGAGATAACACAATGCTCTATATTAATAGCTCAGAGATAACACGGTGCTCTATATTAATAGCTCAGAGATAACACAGTGCTCTATATTAATAGCACAGAGATAACACAGTGCTCTATATTAATAGCACAGAGATAACACAGTGCACTATATTAATAGCTCAGAGATAACACAGTGCTCTATATTAATAGCTCAGAGATAACACAGTGCTCTATATTAATAGCTCAGAGATAACACAGTGCTCTATATTAATAGCTCAGAGATAACACAGTGCTCTATATTAATAGCTCAGAGATAACACAGTGCTCTATATTAATAGCACAGAGATAACACAGTGCTCTATATTAATAGCTCAGAGATAACACAGTGCTCTATATTAATAGCTCAGAGATAACACAGTGCTCTATATTAATAGCTCAGAGATAACACAGTGCTCTATATTAATAGCTCAGAGATAACACAGTGCTCTATATTAATAGCTCAGAGATAACACAGTGCTCTATATTAATAGCACAGAGATAACACAGTGCTCTATATTAATAGCTCAGAGATAACACAATGCTCTATATTAATAGCTCAGAGATAACACAGTGCTCTATATTAATAGCTCAGAGATAACACAGTGCTCTATATTAATAGCTCAGAGATAACACAGTGCTCTATATTAATAGCTCAGAGATAACACAGTGCTCTATATTAATAGCTCAGAGATAACACAGTGCTCTATATTAATAGCACAGAGATAACACAGTGCTCTATATTAATAGCTCAGAGATAACACAGTGCTCTATATTAATAGCTCAGAGATAACACAGTGCTCTATATTAATAGCTCAGAGATAACACAGTGCTCTATATTAATAGCTCAGAGATAACACAGTGCTCTATATTAATAGCTCAGAGATAACACAGTGCTCTATATTAATAGAACAGAGATAACACAGTGCTCTATATTAATAGCTCAGAGATAACACAGTGCTCTATATTAATAGCTCAGAGATAACACAGTGCTCTATATTAATAGCTCAGAGATAACACAGTGCTCTATATTAATAGCTCAGAGATAACACAGTGCTCTATATTAATAGCTCAGAGATAACACAGTGCTCTATATTAATAGCTCAGAGATAACACAGTGCTCTATATTAATAGCTCAGAGATAACACAGTGCTCTATATTAATAGCTCAGAGATAACACAGTGCTCTATATTAATAGCTCAGAGATAACACAGTGCTCTATATTAATAGCTCAGAGATAACACAGTGCTCTATATTAATAGCTCAGAGATAACACAGTGCTCTATATTAATAGCTCAGAGATAACACAGTGCTCTATATTAATAGCTCAGAGATAACACAGTGCTCTATATTAATAGCTCAGAGATAACACAGTGCTCTATATTAATAGCTCAGAGATAACACAGTGCTCTATATTAATAGCTCAGAGATAACACAGTGCTCTATATTAATAGCTCAGAGATAACACAGTGCTCTATATTAATAGCTCAGAGATAACACAGTGCTCTATATTAATAGCTCAGAGATAACACAGTGCTCTATATTAATAGCTCAGAGATAACACAGTGCTCTATATTAATAGCTCAGAGATAACACAGTGCTCTATATTAATAGCTCAGAGATAACACAGTGCTCTATATTAATAGCTCAGAGATAACACAGTGCTCTATATTAATAGCTCAGAGATAACACAGTGCTCTATATTAATAGCTCAGAGATAACACAGTGCTCTATATTAATAGCTCAGAGATAACACAGTGCTCTATATTAATCCCACCCACATTATTGAGAGATAACAAAAGTCTCTCAGGAGTTCCACCAGGGGCGCGTTCAGCAGGACGCAATGTTTGGGAACGTTCAAGATAGACAGAAATCCGTTATGTAGGACACACAAGCCTCTCCGACATGTATAATAAGGCTCTACTCGTGGCATTTGTATCTGTAACGCTTCAACACCGTTTGGGCTACTAAACTATGATTCCAACCCCCTCTACAGTAGATAGCCATCGTGGTAACCAGTTACTGTACCTTGGGAAGCCCCTTCTATGATTCCAACCCCCTCTACAGTAGATAGCCATCGTGGTAACCAGTTACTGTACCTTGGGAAGCCCCTTCTATGATTCCAACCCCCTCTACAGTAGATAGCCATCGTGGTAACCAGTTACTGTACCTTGGGAAGCCCCTTCTATGATTCCAACCCCCTCTACAGTAGATAGCCATCGTGGTAACCAGTTACTGTACCTTGGGAAGCCCCTTCTATGATTCCAACCCCCTCTACAGTAGATAGCCATCGTGGTAACCAGTTACTGTACCTTGGGAAGCCCCTTCTATGATTCCAACCCCCTCTACAGTAGATAGCCATCGTGGTAAACCAGTTACTGTACCTTGGGAAGCCCCTTCTATGATTCCAACCCCCTCTACAGTAGATAGCCATCGTGGTAACCAGTTACTGTACCTTGGGGAAGCCCCTTCTATGATTCCACCCCCTCTACAGTAGATAGCCATCGTGGTAACCAGTTACTGTACCTTGGGAAGCCCCTTCTATGATT